>VDFB02058242.1:751226295-751252843 GCA_007258455.2 Sequoia sempervirens | reverse complement strand
TATACTAAGTCTCAACACTTGGCCATTTTCTTGCAACTTTCTACCTTCGAGATTGAAACTCATAACTTTATCTTCTTCCGAAGGTCGTAATATCATCGTGCTTCACCACTTCAAGTCATCGTGCTCTAGCCTCAATGTTTCTCCTGCAAAACAAGCCAGGAGAAGAGAATTAGAACATTTCATAATATAAATTCAACTTACTTACCAGGATTCTCACGCTCTAATTTCCAAGCGTTCATCGCCTTCGCTAGACAACTTTGATTTTATTCATCTCTGGCTCAAGAAGACCATCTTCACGAAGAATTTTAGCAAATTCACCTAGGCAGTTCTTTTCAAATTCATCGTCTGGAGAATTTCATCTTGAAAACACATTTTCTTCATTTTGCCTTGTTGTACCCAAAACCAAAATTTTTGCTTCACTAAGGCATTTTGCTTAATTGAGTCTAAATCTTGTTAAAGTGATGTCAGAAGGTCATTTTTGGGGTTTTTAAATATGGAGTTGGTGTCAGTATCATGTCAGTCTGTTATTGAAGAGATTTAAGAAAAGTGAAAATCTGGAGAAAAAACATCAAAATTTTCTATCTCTGGAGAGGGAAGCACATTCTCAAATAGGCACCCTATCTTTTAGGGGCTCAGATCCTGTTTTTAGGGTTTGTCACCTCCAGCATACATTTGTCCGGCATCATGTCAGCTTCGCAGTGAGCTATCAAGCTTGTCAAACGGACCTATTTTGTTCAAGTTACGGAAGATACAGCGCAAAATGAGGTGAAAGCGAGAATTGGCTAACACTGGAGAAAAGCGTAGCTTTTGGAAATGGCGCCCATCTTTTTGAGGTGCCAAATGAAGGTTTTTGGCTAAATGCCACCCAGGATGTTTATCTCACTTTTGTTTGAGCTTCGCGACGCATCCGTCAGTGGGTGAATCTGAGTTGCTGAAGTACTTGAACCTGAGGTCAAACATAGGGTCAAATCTTAGTCAGAATATCAGAAGAAAAAGCAAAAGAGCACATTTTCAGAAAGGCGCCTAAGCTTTTCAAGCCTTTAATGCTTTCTTTCTGATGATTTCAGATATTCAATATGTCCGTGTTACGTTTAGCTTTCCGTTGCCTATCTTCGTCAGTTCAGAAGATGTCTCAATAGCTTGCAGTGGGAGTTTTTATATTATTTTTGTCATTTCAAGTAGCCAACTGCGGAGAAAAATGACTTTTCAAAAGAAGCCTTGTTTTTCACCCCTCAGACGTTGTTTTCTTGGGAAATGTACCTTTGCAGTTGTTATGCAGAATCACGTCAGCTACGCAGTGAACCTGAGTTCCAGTCCTGAAAGTTGATAAAATGAAAGTTATAAAGGATTTGTTTTTCCCTTCGTATGAAATGCAGAAGTCAAACTTTGACTAAGTCTGAGAAAAAGCGCAGCTTTTGAAAAAGGCGCTTGGATTTTTGAGCCTTCAGATATCAGTATTATGACGTGCAGTCTCAAGATATCTTTTGATCAGTTTTTACTCAACTCTACAATGCACCTGTCAGCCAGCCAATCGGAGAAGTCAGTCAACCAGTGTCAGAGGATGAACAGAGATCCCGGCAGAGGTTTTTAGCTTAAATTTTCATGAAATTTGGCTAAGTCTGGAATTCGTTTGAGAGTTCAAAATTGAATTTTCGAAAGTGAGTTGAATGGACGCCTTAACTGGAGTTCTGACTGCAGTTAGACTGAACGATTTCTGGGTTGTCATCTTCAGTTCGTATATTGGCATGTGGAGTGATCTTTCAGTTCGCATGTCGAGTTAACTAGTTTGCATGTTCAATTAAATATCTTGCATGTTGAGTTAACTTGATTGCATGTTCACTTAACTGAAGATTATTAGTGAATGTCAACTGAAGTTCACATGCATGGCAAATTTGGTTGCAATTGTGAAGTTTTAGTGAAGATGGTGCTTCATTGAGTGTCAACTGAAGTTCCAAAAGGGTTGCTATTTTTAGAATTGAAGCATAAGTGTGAAGTTGGCGAATTCATTCACTTCTTGAATGTCAACTGAAGTCTTGAAAGGGTTGCTATTTTTAGATTTAAAGCATGAAGATGGCGAATTCAACAAGGAATGTTAACTGAAGTCTAACTCGCATGAGGCTTTAAATAAGTTTGCAACTGAAGATTGAAAGGGAAACCCTAAAACATGGTGCTTTATTTAGCGTATTTTAGTTTCAGTTAACTAAAATGAGGTCCAATTAGAAGCCAAGCGCCATTTTTCAAGCTTTAGTGCTTTATGCGAATTTCAATGATGAAAGCTTATTTATTTCAGCCTTGGCGTCCATTATTTCTTCATTTCAAACTTCGAAGTTCATATTCTTCTTGAGCGACCAGCAAGCTAAAGGTGCTACAGGTGTCAGAATTCAGCGTTCTTCGTAGCAACGAATTGAGATTGTGCAGAGGAAGAAGATTCCAGACTTTATTTTCACTTTGCATGCAGGTTTCATCAAGTTCCAAGGAAGAAGTTGGCAGATTTTTTAGAAGCAGACAAGCAAAACTTTCTATCTTCTATCTTATTTCTTCTATTTCTCGTCTTAGGTACTTTCTTCGCATGTCAAAGAAATTCAACACATTCAGAATCTGATCATCTGGGTTCGCATATTTCAGCATTAGCAGCAAAACCCACGTCTTAGATTTTTTTGAGAAAATCGCCCCGTAGTCTTCATTTTGAAGCTCTGTGCTTTTTTCTGAGAATTTCTTTGCATGTGGGCCAAAATCACATCTTTTTGAAAATCTCATCATCTGGGTTTGTTCAGAATTCCGTTGTGCATAAAACCCATGTTCCAGATTTTCTCAAGAAAAATAGCCCCGAGAAGCTCTAAAACCCTTGCAGTTCTCGATTGAAGAATCTTTGCATGTCAAGCTAAATGACGTGTTTTCGCAATTTTGACGTTGTGGGTCGTCTTAGAATCATTTTCCGGACAAAACCCATGTCTCAGAATTTTTGGTGAAAATTATCCTCCGACAAGCTATTTTTAGCCTCACCAGGAGCCATTTTAGCTTTCCGGAGAACGTTGTCAGAATATAGCCGTGTTCATAGTCAACGGGCAAGTTTTTTAGAAGGCGGTTCAACTAGACTAAATTCAAGACCAAATCAGTCTTAATTTAAGTTTTCATCAGAGCAGCTGGCAATGAAGCGTTAAGTTGCAAAAGGAATAGAGATCACTTCATTTACGGAGCCGCCAAAGTCACTCAGATCCTGTGCCATTATCTTCGTGAAGATGGTACCTACGCTGATCTCGAGGCTGTGCAAACTAAGTTCCAGAAGCATGTTCGTGATATCTTGATGGAGATTTTGGATGACATTTCAGTGATTTCAGCTAGTTTCAAGAAGACGACTGAAAATGTTAAAGAATGTATGCATACAGTCAAGGAAAGTGATAGAGAATTGAAGAAGTAGATTATTATTTTTGGGCAGTATCAAAGTACCAGATGACAGAGAGATCGATGAGTTCTTGGTCGAAGTGTAGACCGAGTTGACATGGAGTGATCTGCCAGTTGGAACCTGTTGTTAGTTTGGAGGTTTGAGTCATGAGCAACAGTTAACTTGACTTTCAGTCTTGAGTTCACTTGCTGACTTAACACATGCTTATCTCATTCTTGGAATTATCAACACAGGAGTTAGGGTTAGGGTTTCCAGTTAACTGAAGGTGTGGCCAGTTAACTTTGCTTTAAATAAGGACGTGCATGCTTGCACATGGTCCATTTAGGTTATTTGTACCGGTTAACTGATGGTAGCTTTCCAGTTAACTGTATAGTTTACTTCATTAGGGTTTGGCGCATAACTTGCATGCATTGCAAGACTGTAGTGAACTCAAGGTGATTTTAGGGTTACCTACACCTTGATGTATATAAATAAGAGCTTTTGCTCATTTGTAATTAACTTTTGCTTGAGAGAGAAATATATGTTGCGCCTACCTTGCCCTCAATATTGCTCTTTTGGTATTTGTTCATGTGTCTTCGCTATTACGATTAATTGTTATGCCACATAGGGTTTCATGCAATTGTAATGGTGGATTCTTTCTGTCTTGTGAATCTTTTATCATTTCAATCAAGTGTTATGCCACATAGGGTTTCGTGAGATTGTGATGATAAATCTGTTTGAACATCTTTACCATTGAGGTCAATTGCTATGCCACATAGGGTTTCAAGAGATTGAGATGATAAATCTGTTTTATGTCTATTTACCATTGTGATCAATCGTTATGCCACATAGGGTTTCGAGAAATTATGGTGATAAATCTGTTTTGTGAATCTTTATCATTATAATCAAAGGTTATGCCACATAGGGTTTCGTGAGATTGTGATGATAAATCTGTTTTGTGAAGACTTTACTATTTCGATCAAGTGTTATGCCACACAGGGTTCCATAAGATTGTCTTGGTAAATTCTTAAATCTGTTTTGTGCCCAATAAACTTGTCTAGATTGAGCTGATAGATGCGCCACCTTGCCTTCAAGTAGAGAATCTAAACTCGTTTATCGTCCGATAGTCAAACCCTGCTCCATTTCCTCATGCTCTGTTTTCTTGAGGAAACTGGATAGATTTAAAGTAGTTAGCTTAGTTGTAGTTAATGATCTGCGAAACCAGAAAATCCTTAGCTGCAACGTTCTTGGTTTTCTTAACCTTGTGCCTCTTCCAGCTGAGAACAAAAAGATAGGACTTAGATTACTTTTCTTTTCCATGCATTCCAGCAACACGAGGGAGCTTCCCCTCCAAATTTGAAGAGCACTCATTGCGTAGTGTACATAGCTGTCTGTACAAACCTGCACTCCAGAGGTGTTAGATTTTACGCCAACATGTCTTAGAAAATTTTCAGATTTCCCTTAGGAAAACTCATCAATCCAGTGCCCATCAAAACTCTTCACCCTGAAGGCTGCAGCGAAGCATGGAAGACTTTAAAATCAACTCCTCATCGATAATCTTTAATACCCAGAAGAAAATTTTCTTCAGAATGCGTCGAACCCATGGGTACCCAACAAACGGGTTCATTTAATTTTCTTGAATTTTGAACCTTAGAAAATATTCTTTCATCAAATTTATTTCATTTCTTCACCCTGGAGCTTATTTCTTTTACTCTGACTTGAAAACTTTTATCAACCCTGTGAAGTTGGCAGTCACTGACTTCACCTCTGGCAACTCTGCTCACGCTTCAGGAAAATTCCATCACCTCTCCAGACTTAGGCATTTTTCTAAGGGAGAAAATATTTATGCCTTAGAAAATATCACTTAGCATTTCTTTTGAAAAAATTTCCCTTAGAAGATTTTATTCATTCTTCAATCCATCTTGCCAGTGGTGAGAATTTCATCAACTTCTCCTAGAAAATATTTCTTGAAAGTGCATCACACTTAACATATTTTATTTTTCATCTGGCAACTTCCAACGCCTAGCAAGTTTGTTTTAACTTCACCACCCTGGGCGCATATGATACTTGAAGAAGAAAATTGATCACGCCTTGTATTTTGCTTCACCACCCTCAAGGTCTACCTAGGCGCATAGCATACTCCATGGAGAACATATCAAATTCCAACACCTAGGCAATATTTTCTCACACCCTGGCATTTTCAACGCCCAACACACTTTATCCACCCTAGGCGCACATCACACTTAGAGGGGAGTATTTAACACGCCTAACACCTCACTTTCCACTCACCACCTTACACTCACTTGAGCGCATTTCTCGTACTCAAGAGAATGAAGACTTTCAGTGCCTTACAATATTCATTCACTTCACCTTACATTTTACCTTAGGCGTATATCACATAGCAAGTTTTATCCTTTCGCTTTACTTTCACACTCTTCATTTACCTTTCAGCTTGGGCGCATATCACATGTGTGAAGGCTGAAGCATTTACAACGCCCTAGTTAGTGACTTTTCAACTTCTTATTTTTGTCCTCACATGGCATGATCTGGGCGCATTTTGCAGGGGGTGGAGGATTAACATCTTTGACTCCTTTGACTCTTTCTCCCTTGGGCACATTTTCACATAGCTGCAGGATGAAATGTGTTGACCACTTTGACCTCTTTTCAGCTGGGCGCATTTTGAGGGTGATGAAGGATAAAGCTTTTATGCCATTGACTCCTTTGACTAGCTTTTCAAGCATGGGCGCATTTAGGCTAGGGAGCAGGATGCAACTCAACACTTAAAGTTTTTCTAAGACAAGTTGGGCGCATTTTACCCCTGGAGGTGGATAAACTTTGTTGACTTTCCTTTGTCCTCTTCTCAAGATGGGCGCATTTAGGCTAGGGAGCAGGATGAAGCTCCAGACTTAGACCTTTTTTCCTCGTTTTTGGCCAGTTTATCCATGCCCTGCTATTTATAGTAAGCTCTCTGATTTTGCATTTCTGAAGCTCAGAACGACTTGAAATTTTAAACACTGCCTCCTCACAACCTTGTTGTCCTGTCAACACTGCTACTTTTAGCTGACCTGCTATTTTTAGCCCATTTTTGAGGATGATTTACTATAAATAGTAACTGCTCGTTTCTGATAGCTCCACCGCTCCGATTGACTTGAAATTTGAATGAGGCGCTTCTCACCACGTGACCTGTCTGTCGATATCAACACATGCACCTGACTTGCTATTTTTAGCTCGTTTCCAAATTGACTTACTATAAATAGTAAGTGCTCCGTTTGACTTGAAATTTTACCAGCAGATAGCCCGAAAGATGCTGATCGTGGTGGTTTACACCGGTTTTCAAAATTTTTGACTTTTTACCCCTCTTTTCAGGCCCCGAAGTTGGAAACCCTAATTTGCTCTGCATGCGTATCAAATGATCTCCGTTTGTTCTCGTTTCTGTGGCATTGCGATCAGCTCATGATTCTAAATTGCTGGGAAGCGGCTGCCGGGACATACCTGCTAAAAATAGCAAGTTCCTTACTGAGTGGTTATCTTGATTTGCATGTTACACCATCGCGAAGCTCTCGAAAAACCCATATGGAATCACCCGACATGCAAAAGAAACCCTGACATGCAAACCCTAAAAATAGCCTTGGAAGACTGAATTCTGAAAGTTGTCGTCTTGTTTTGCATGTTATATCATCGCGAAGGTCTCGAAAAACCCAGAAGGAATATGCCAACATGCAAAGAAAAACTCTGCATCTGAGCCCTAAAATTTGTCTCGGAAGCTGGACTGCGAAAATAGTAAGTTGTCCGTTTTCGCTCAAATTTTGCACGCGAGTAGCCTGATGTATTCTGAATGCAGTGTGACTGTCGGAATCTCAAAATGCTGACGAACTGCCCTGAATTTCACACTTACTCAAAATAGTAAGTACCTCAAAATTCGCTGAAAATCTGCTGAAAGCCTTCTGGAAGCACATTGACAACAATGTTAGTCTTTATTTTCAATTTATCGACTTTATTCGACCTTGGACTGACCAGAAACGATGAAACCTTAATTTTCAGACTTGGTCAGTTTCATGCTTAAACTCACTGACGAGCGCAACCCTTGAAAGGCGGACATCAGAAAAGAGATAGAGCGAGAGAGAGAGAGGAAAACCCAAGCCAAAAGACCAAAATGGAGCAAAAATTAGGGGTCCCCATCTTGAATGGGGCGATGTGTGAAAAAGGTCACAACAAGATCCAAAAAAGAAATTTGCAGCTCCTTTAGATTGAGAAACAATGAACGATTTACGAAGAAGAAAACTTTGTTTTTACTGCAAGGGTCCGTATGACTTTAATCATGACTGCCCCCTCAAACCTAGAGGGCAAAACGGGCACATGGAGTGGTTTTATGAGGGAGAAGCATTGACTGATTTTTCTGATCAGCAAGCGCCAATCTATGATACAGATGGAGAAGAGTCAGAAAATGAGGCAAAAATTGTAGTAGAAACAGAATTACAGGAGGCTCATATGTCCAACATGCAGAGAGAGGGATCTTTCAGACTCCGTGGGATCCTAGCTGGTCAAAGGGTCATATCTCTTGTAGATACAGGTGCAACCCACAACTTCATCGATTCACGGTTAGTGGAGAAATGGGGAATTCAAACTCAGCAGTTTGAAGGTATACGTGTGAAGGTTGTAGATGGATACACTCTCAACTACGAGAGGATGATACCTGACTTGCCTTTGAAACTCAACAATTTTGAGTTTAAGGAAGATTTTTATGTAGTGAACATGGGAGGAACGGATATAGTTCTTGGCATGAAGTGGCTTCATGCAATAGGAGAGTTCACGCTTAATTTGTGTGACATGGAGATGAAATTTAGCATTGATGGCACAAATCATATTCTAAAAGCTATCAAGGACAGCAACCTTAGAGAAATTTCACTCCGGAGAATGGAACGTTTGATTCGCCATGATATGGTAGAGTGGGCTGCTGAGTGCAAGCTAATGCCTTCACAGTTGGAGCAGCAAGCTTCTTCTTACCATCCAGATGTACAGGAACTTCGAATCAAACATGCAAAGGTTTTTCAGTGCAATTCCACCAGGCAGACCTCTTGATAGAGGTATTGAGCATACTATAGAGCTGGATGAGGGCACAAAACCGATCATGATTACTCCTTACCGGCACCCCAAGCGTTTGAAAGATGAGATTGAGAAAACTATTAAGGGGCTTTTAGCTATGGGGCACATTAAGCCGAGTAAGTCACCCTTTGCTTCATCAGCTGTTTTGGTGAAGAAAAAGGATGGTACACTTAGGATGTGTATTGACTACAGGATGCTCAATAGGAAGACAATAAAGAACAGGTATCCTATTCCACGGATAGATGAGTTGATAGACGAGCTTCATGGAGCTTGCTACTTCTCAAAGATTGATTTGAGGACAGGTTATCATCAGATCAAAGTCCGAGAGGACATAGAGAAAACTGCATTCAGATGTCACTGTAGACACTATGATTTCTTGGTTATGCCATTTGGTTTAACCAATGCTCCAACCACATTTCAGTCTAGTATGAACAGGGTTTTCCATCCTCACTTGAGGAAATTTGTATTGGTGTTCTTTGACGACATCCTGGTTTATAGCAAATCATGGGAGGAACACATGGTTCACTTGGATGAGGTACTGAGTATACTTGACAGGGAGTCCTTGTACGCCAAGGAGTCCAAGTGTGCTTTGGGCATGGCAGAGCTTTTATATCTGGGACACATCATCAGCGGTGCAGGAGTCAGCATGGATCCAGAGAAAGTTCGAGCCATCATCGATTGGCCTACACCTTAGACATTGACATAGCTCAGGGGATTTGTAGGATTGTGTGCCTTCTATCGTCGGTTCATTAGTGGATTCTTGCGGCATGCTACGCCACTAACTGATTTGACTATTAAGGGTGTTTTGTGTGGACACCACTAGCACAGGCGTGCTTTGAGAAGTTCAAACTTCTCATGACCACATGTCCAGTATTGGCTCTACCGGACTTCACCAAACCTTTTGAGTTACATTGTGATGCCAGTGGTGAGGGTATTGGTGCAGTTATCATGCAGGATCGAAACCCTATAGCTTTCGAGAGTAGGAAGCTAAAAGGTCCTGAACGGAGCTACAGTATCTATGATAAGGAGATGTTGGCCATCATGCATGCCATGGCCAAATTCAGGCAGTACTTGATTGGTAGTAAATTCAGTGTTAAAACCGATCATAATAGTCTGAAACATTTTCTTGGGCAGCGAGATCTGAATGAAAGGCAACAGAAATGGGTCAGCAAGCTTCAGTCTTATGATTTTGACATCTCCTATGTCAAGGGCACTCAAAATGTAGTTGCTGATGCTTTATCTCGCTGTCCTCACTTGAGCTCTATTACACTGATTTTAGAGGACTAGAGACATCTGATAGTAGTTGAGTATGCTAAGGACCCATGGGCTTCTAGCATAGTAGATGGAACAGTACAGGATGATAGGTATTCACTTGTAAATGATCTTATCATTTACAAAGGGAGGATTTTACTAGTCCCAAGTTCTGAGATGAGGGACAGAGTATTGAGGTCATTCCATGATTCACCCATGGCAAGACATCCCGGTTACTTTAAGACCTACAGGCAGGTACGGGAGAGATTCTCTTGGAAGGGTCTCAAGTCTTTTGTTCTCCAGTATGTCAGGGAATGTCTTGTTTGTCAGCAGAACAAGCAAGAGCATACACACCCTGCAGGTTTACTACAGTCGCTTCCTATTCTTGAGAGGAAGTGGGAATGCTTGTCCATGGACTTCATTACGGGCTTGCCGAAAGCTCAAGGGAAGGACAACATTTTTGTGATAGTAGATCGGTTGACAAAGTATGCACATTTCTTCGCAATCACTACTACACACACAGCTACCCAGGTGGCAGATTTGTTCTTCCGAGAGGTATTCAGGTTGCACGGTTTACTTCGGAGTATAGTCAGTGACAGGGACAGTAGGTTTATGAGTAACTTCTGGCAAGAGTTATTCAAACTTTGCGGGACATAACTCACTCCGAGTACCAGTTACCACCCACAGACAGATGGGCAGACTAAGATAGTCAATAAATGGGTGGAGGGATACTTGCAGAATTATAGTTCAGGGCAGCAGAAGGCATGGGTGAGATGGTTATACCTTTGTGAGTATTGCTACAATACCACTCATCACATGAGCATTCAAATGACACCATACCGAGCATTATATGGATATGATGCTCCGAGTTTTCTAGATTTATTGCTGAGTGACAGTAGAGTACCCAGTGCTGGTGATTTATTACAGGAGAATCAGGATATTATGAGAGCACTCAGGGAGAATATACAGAAAGCTCAAAATCAGCAGAAACAATATGTTGATCAGAGGCGAGTGGAGCGATCTTTTGAGGTCGATGACTTGGTGTATTTGATGCTCCAGCCTTATAGGCAGTCCACCCTTCATAAGAAGGGCGCCGAGAAACTTAAGCCTCGATACTGTGGACCTTTTAGAGTTGTCAGACGTGTGGGTGAAGTGGCTTATGAGTTAGATCTTCCGGTGGACAGTAAGGTTCACAACGTGTTCCATGTGTCGCGCCTTAAAAAGGCGTTGGGACAACATGTGATTCCTTCTATTGATTTGCCACCCCTGGATGATGAGGGGAAATTGATTTTGATACCTGAGGCCATTTTGGATTCCAGAGAGCGTCATCTTCGGAGGCGGGTTATCAAGGAATACTTGGTAAAGTGGAGGGATCTACTGGCAGAGGATGCTACTTGGGAGAGTGACAGTATTATTCAGCATCCGGCTTTGAGTTTGCTTGTGGACAAGCAAATTTGGGGAGGGCAGACTGTGATGTCCCCTCTCTAGACAGTTCTTGGAAACAGTGTGTTAGCCTTTATTGGACCCTTGTGGGCTAGCTGGATTGGTTAGAGGGTCAGTGGCACTTTCTGGAGAGTTTGATTGTTCTTGTTTTCAGAGCCTAGTGATTGGTTCACGGCAGGCGTTAGCAGCGCAGGAGTCGACAGCTTTTGACGGCACAGGATTCTATGATGATTTGTGGAAGTTATGCCTATTTGAGTGATTTAAGTTATTTATTAACTTAATATTTTATTATAAAGTCAAATTGACTTTATATTTTTAAATCACTTAAATATTCTCTAAAAGTGATTTAATATTTTAATCACTTCAATTGATTAAGTGCGCCCAAGTATTTAAGTCAAATACTATTGAAATGACTTAAATATAATTTAAAAGATTAAAATATGAGAAAAGGCGTATATTTCTTGGAATTCATGCCTTTTGCATATAAGGCAATGTTTGGCAATGAGAAACGCACCTTTTTGATATTTCGACTTTGCCTTGTGCTATTTCCTGTGCATTCTCCTGTGATCAGGGTTTGAACAATCTTCCATTGAAGAACGATACCTCTTCAGTGTTGAGCACTCTTGAGATTGTGAAAGATCAATCGAATCAGTGCAGTTGAGAGCTTCATTCAGAGGTTCTACATGATTCAGACAGAGAATATATATTGAGATTTTATGTTGATTGCAATAAGAAAGGGTTTCTTCCTTGTGGCGCTTCATTCTTCAGATTCGGAGGCTTCCAGCAGGGATATTACACATTCTTTCCTTGGCCATATGGCTTACCTTGGGATTTGTGCATCCTAGAGAGGCGTGTGAAGGGTTAGGCTGAAATGCCTCCCTTTTGATTTCTTTTGGTCTTCCATCCTTGGCGTCTAGCATTTTCAGAGACTTGTATCCAGTTTCGAGGGAGGAGAACTCAGATCTAGAGGCTTGGCGTCCATTATTGTCAGTTTTCAGCATTCTTGGCTGGCAAGCTAGCTTTCTGTTTTAAATAAAATAACTGGAGACATTCTGGTATGTTTGTCATTCATGATCTCATTGTTTCAATGAAATAACATCTTCTGCATTTCCATTATGTGAGAAATTGCTCTGTATTTCAATTTACAAGCTTTTATATGCTGCGCCCCTCTCTTCTGTCTAAGAACTTTTCTCTAAAAAACTAAAATAACACTAAAAAGACTTAAGAATTACTGGGGTTTGAGTTGAGAGCCAGTAGGGCTCATCACAATAGCAATGCCACATTTTTAGTTTCTGAATCTCTTACCATTCTTCTTGTTGTTCTAACCTTGTCATCTCCTTTTATCAAATTTTTTGGATGGTTCCTTTGAACAAACTTAGATGGTGTCTTTGTTGGTTCCTTGGTGTTCCTTGGTTCAATTATTTCATCTTCTCTTTTTTCTACATCTTCCTTGTGTAATGTCCCCATTTTGCGAGCATCAGAGTTCGTAAGGATTTGCCTATCATTTGACTCTCGTAGGCTAACAATTATGGATAGAGGGTCTTCTGTGGCAGTTACTGGTGATTTAGAGACATTATTCTTCAGCTGGATTTAGGTTTTGTCCTTTGCACAGGTTATTTGACTCAGATTGGCACACTTACTATTTATAGTAAGTTACTATTTTGGGAGAGTCAGGGTTCCTATTAATAGAAAGACACCTGAGCAAAGCATATTGGCAGTGTCGACCTTGATTGGGCCTTTGCAGCTGTTTCTAGACTCAGTTTCACATACTTACTATTTATAGTAAGTCACTATTCAGGGTTTCTATTTTTAGACAGGCATCCAATCACATGGAGAATAGGGAGAGTCGACTCCTGGCTCAGACGGCTTAGCAATCAGACAAGTACATCAAGAGATATTAAAGTTTAAGTGACTTAAGTGATTTATTTAATATTTTAATATTATTATAAAGTTATAAAGTAACTTTATAATAATAAAGTCACTTTAATATAATTAAGTGCATTAAGTAAATAATTTAATGTGGAAATAAATCTTTTATCCCACATTGGCCAGGAAGGTGTTTGAGCTCTTTTAAGGAAAAAATTAAAAGAGAGGCAAGAGCTCATTCTCAGCATCCAGTTGATGAATATTATTTTGATTGAATTTTATTGTGGAGCCTAGGGCTTTTACAGTTTTCTTCTTTGATCATAGGAAATGAAAACTTCCTATTGATAGCATAACTGAGGGAGTGAAAGATCTCTTGAAGGGTTGCAATTTTGAGGAGAGGATAATTCAATCCTTTCATTTGTGCTTAAAGGCGAATACTTAATCTAGGGTTTGAAGATTTTGTGTTGATTGATGGTATTTCTTAAAGCTGCTACAGTTTCGCGCTACAGTGACATGCTACAGTGTCGCGCTACAGTGACATGCTACAGTGTTAGGGCTTCTTTATTGGCTTCTAGCTGGGCGTAGCATTATTCTATTTTCAATCTTGCAGTGATATCTTGGGTTTGGAGTGAGAATTAGAGGGGTAGAGCATTCTGTGAGAAGGCGTGATTAAGAGAAACAGTTCTGAGCACATTTGAGACCTCCATGAGCTCTTGTATTCTCTAGGCGACTCATATTCCAGGTCTGGGCTGTTTGTAATTCTTACTCATTGCTGTTACTCAGTTCTTCCTACAAAAATAAGGGGCTGATTGTGTCATTGCTAAGTCTGAGTTCAAGAAAGGTATTGTAATTGTTGTTACTGGGCCATATTAGTGTATATAATGAATGTAATCTGCTCATTGAAGTGTCTGAAAGTCAATATCAAGTCTGTTAGTAATTTGAGTATTAAATCTGCTAATTGCCTTCCTCTAAATCTATATGCTTTCCTGTGAGTCAAATCTGCTCAATATAGTCCTGAGTCTTGTGCTGGGCGTCATGGTATTAAGTCTGAAAACTGCCTTCCAGAAAACGCAATATAGTTTCAGACCCGTCTAAGCTTGGAATCCCAGGTTTAGAATATCAGATTTTATATGCTGTTATTCTGGAATTGGAGAAGAGACTAGTTGCTGTAAAAAAATGCAATAAGTCTGAAATGTATTTGCTGCTCATAACTTGTAAATCTCAGTCAAATATAGTAAAAGAAGTTCAGACTTTGATTATCAGATTCATATATGCATTTCATTTTGTAGTTGATTATTTTATATGCAATGTTATGAGTTGAGTTTGTTAAATGGCACATCCGTTTAACTAAAAAAACATATTGAGCAAAATTCTCAAGTCAAATCTTAGAACGGGGTTGGTGATTACACCTTGTATCTTTCTTCATAAGGATAGGTATCTTCTTGTGGTTCATCTTGATAGTTTTTCTCTATTTATCTTCACATTTTTGCTTTCAACCATTTTATGCAATCTCTTATTGAAAAATCTATAGGCCTTACTCCTTGAAGAGTAGCCCAAAATATTCCTTCATCTGCCCTTGCATCGAACTTCCCTAAATCTTCTTCATCTCTTCTAATATAACGAGGACTTCGAAGCATCTCACGGATTCAGGCCTTCCCTTCCATAACCCATATGGTGTCTTGTTATGATTTTCTCTGATTTTGGCTTGGTTAAGGATATAAACTGTTGTGTGCACTGCATCTTCCAAAACATGTTAGGAACCTTGGATTCATTTGTCATGCATCTAGCCATCCCTTGAACATTCCTATTCTTTCTTTCCACTACTCCATTTTGTTGTGAAGTTCTTGCTACAAAATATTGTCTTTGTATCCCATGTTTCTCATAAAAATCTTCAAATTTGTTTGAAGTGAATTCATCTCCTCTATCCGATCTAAGGCATTTAATCCTCATGCCTGTATCATTTTCAACTAAGGCTTTGAATACCTTAAACTTTTCCAATGCTTCAAATTCTTATTTCTAAAAGGTAACCCATGTCATTGTAGAAAAGCCATCAATTAATAACATGAAGTATCTTTTGTAATATCCCTTGTAAATTTCTGATTTTTGACCTTCAGAATTTTCTCAAACACTTTGCATACAAAGGGATATCTTGCTGATAAATTTCAGATTGCTCTACTTGCACTTGACTTCAATTGATAACAATATAAATGCTTGCAAATAACTCCTAAGATGGCTAAGCAAAGAACTAAATGCAAATGCAACTTTAATTTGGCTTTTCAAATGTATATACATGAACTCTACATGAAAAATGTGCACCTACAGCCAATTGACATATTGTCAAACACTTGGCATGCAAACTAATGTGCATCTACAACAATAAGGAATTATGGCAAACATTTATCATGCATTCTAATGACTGAAGTGTTCATCTACAGCATATGGCATTTAATCAAACACTTGCTATGCAATTCCCATAATGTAAATATTGACTTTTAGCTGGTGACATTTAGACAAACAATTGTCTTGCATACATAAATGAATACTACAACCAAGTATCTAAAGAAAAATAATGATACGCAACTCCTTATAGTAATATGAAGCATATGCTGAGTACAAGCTGAATATGATGTCTTTGCCAAGATTATTGGCTTACAATGCAACTCCTAAGTCTGAGTACAATGGCTGCAACTATAATGTTTTTAAATGCTCATATATGAATGTAAATATCATGAGGAACCTGGTCACAAGAATTTCCTGTGCTGATGAAGAGATGACAGCCACACAATAACCAAAAATGAGCTCCCCTTGAGTCAAATCGAGCTCCTACATATGCCGCCCTTGTTCTTGCCTGACAATATTTTATATAAATAAATGCAGCAACAATGGCCCTCCAAATTTCTATAGAAATGATTGCCAACACGAAAGGAATGGATTTCTCCAATGCCACAAAAATTTGAAGTCTCAATGATAAGCAATGAGCAAATATGTACTTCTCACCATGGTTGGTTGACTCTTGCTTAGATG
The DNA here is from genome assembly GCA_007258455.2 of Sequoia sempervirens. Taxonomy (NCBI): domain Eukaryota; kingdom Viridiplantae; phylum Streptophyta; class Pinopsida; order Cupressales; family Cupressaceae; genus Sequoia; species Sequoia sempervirens. The sequence continues at coordinate 751,236,774 of VDFB02058242.1, read as the reverse complement.
AAAAATCAGAATGTTTTTCATACAATAATCACCTCCAGATATGCCAATCAATGTTGTCTCCTATCTGCAAATGATCTCCAACATATCTCCAATCAATTCTTCACAAATTTGTAGCTGTAGGTTATTCTCCAAAATGCTTCAACAAGATGATATGAAATCTTAATCTCCAAATTTGGCCAAAGGCCACAAAATTTGCAATGAAGCACAAATTGAACTTCTGAAGTGAAGCACACAATGAAGCAATAATTCACCTGATATTTCACAACCTCAAAATTGCATAACCAATGAGAGTTTTCGTTCCCAATGGTTGAAAATGGCAAAAACCCTAACTGGCTCCTTCACCAAACAATCTCACAAACAAATATCAATTCCTGGATGAAGAAACAATGGCTGGCCTCTCCTATTTATTCTTTTTCACCAAGAGGTCAGCCCACAATCTAGAAGCTTCCAGAAATAATATAATATTATTTCACTTAAGTGACTTTATGATATTTTATTTAAGTCACTTTATTAAATTAATTAAATATAAAGTTACCTTTTAATGTTTATTTATTTGACAACTTTATAAATAATTAACTTAATACTCTAATTAAAATAATCAATTAAGCTATCCTTAAGAAATATCTTTAATTTGGACAACTTAATTAATTAAATTAATTAGATTATTCTACCTCCAAAATGGGGACATTACATCTTTCACCTTGTATACTCCTTGTCCTTGTGGGTCCATACAAGTCTGCGTGAATAAGCTCTAGAGGTTGTGATGCAAAGTACTCTTTTGATTTAAAAACTGCTCTAGTTTGCTTACCCAGCTGACATTGCTTGCAAATGATGTTTGCAAGCTTTGATATCATAGGCATATCTCTCATTGCTTCCTTTCGACTAATTTTGATAAGTTTGTCAAATTTTAGATGCCCCATTCTTTTGTGCCACAACCAATTTTCATCTTATTTTCTTGTTGGTGTTTCAATTCGCACCTTTGGAATGTGGATTAGAAACAGACAGCTATGCATAGAAAAAATTGCTCTTCAAATTAGGAGGGGAAGCTCCCTCTTTGATGATGTTGCTTAAAGAAAGTAAACTAAAACTAATTTTCCAATCTTTTTGTTCAGCTAAGAGCAGGAGGTTATAAAACTCAAGCACCGTGTTGTGACGTTTTTCACACATCGCCCCATTGCAAATGGGGACCCCCTAACTTTGGGCTTTGCTTTTGGTTTGTTCTGTTGTTGTCTCTCTTTTCTACTGTCTGTCTTTTCGGGATGTGCTCGCCGTTGAACCTTAACGTGAACTTTTGGCCAAGTCTGAAAATTAGGGTTTCCATCTTTCCAGCCAACTTGAAGTCAAATGAAGTGAATAACTTGAAATCTGAGACTAACATTGTTGTTAGTATGTTTCCAGCAGGTTTTTACTGAAATTTCGTCAGATTCTGAGTACTTACTATTTTTAGTAAGTGTGCAATTACAGGCGTTCTCTTAGCATTCTTGAGATTCCGATAGTCACACTGCGTCCAAAGCACATCAGGCTACACACAGGTTAAATTTGAGCAAAAACGGACGACTTGCTATTTTTAGCAGTCCAGCTTCCAAAGCGGATTTCGAGGTCTACATGTTACATTTTCTGATGCATGTCCGGAGATTCCTTCTGGGTTTTTCGAGACCTTCGCAGCGATGTGACATGCAAAATGAGACAACTTTCAGCCCTCAGCCTTCGGAGGCCAATATTAGGGTTTGCTTGTAGAATTTTTCAGCGCATGTCGGCATTTTCTTTCTGGGTTTTCCAAGAGCTTCGCGACAGTGTAACATGCAAATGGAACCGATCACTTTTCGGAAACTTACTATTTTTAGCCAGTGCTTGCATGTTGAAGATTTTTCTGGGTTTTTCAATATTTTTCGGGCAGTATGACATGCAAATTCATCCAGCAGCCGGTTGACCACTTTTCTGGCCACTTTCTATTTTTAACAGGTACCGCACAGGCAGCTGCTCAGCACGTCGGAGCTGCAAACTGATCATCATGCAATTGAAACGGGGGCAAACAGAGCTCATCTGAGGAGCATGCATAAAATTAGGGTTTCAAGCTTGAGAGCTAAAAATGAGGAGTCAGACACCAAAATGTCCAAAATTGAAGTATTCATTACGATCAGCATCTTTCAGGAGGTCTGCGGGCAAAATTTGAAGGCAATCGAAAAACTTGCTATTTTTAGTAAGGTTTTCCAGACACAGGCTATAAATAGAAAGTTGATCTCGGCGTCAGCGCAGACCGGCAAGTCCACCAACGAGGATCACACTATCCAAATTTCAACTCAAACGGAGCTAGGGAAGTCTTAGAAACGAGCACTTACTATAAATAGTAAGTCACTTCAGAAACAGCTATAATTGGCAGGTTGACGTCAGATCTCAGCAGGTACAAGTCAAACATGTGATGAAGAGTCCTTGGCGCAAATTTCAAGACAAACGGAGTTACAGAGAATGGAGAATCAGATAATTGCTATTTTTAGCAGGTCAAGACAAAGGAATTAGGGTTTCCTAAATTCAAGAGCGAAACACGACAGCCAGGCAGAAGCAGCGTCCAGTCACGATCAATACACTTCAGGCATTTAGTACGCAAAATTTGAAGGAATTCTGAGCAATTTCTATTTTTAGCAGGTTGCTAAAAATAGCAGAGGCATACGGGTACTGGGCACCAGCAGCTCAATCATGTCACCAGGATCCGAACAAAGCAAAATACAGCCTTTTTGGAGCTTGGAATTAGCTTGAAGTGCAAAATTGAAAAAACTTTCTAAAAATAGCAAATTAGGGTTAGCATGATCAAGTCACCCTAAATCAGGCAAAGAACACAAAATTCACTGAAATTGATAAATTTTCAAGTCCAGCCGGTGAAGAATGCCTTTAAAAGCCGAAGGCTGGTTGAAAATCTTCTAAGTGCTACAAATTGGAAGCTCCTATGGTGAAATGTGCCCTTGAGGGAAGAGAGCTTATAAAAAATTCTCCCAAGTATGAAAATTGGAAGCTCTGGGGTCAAAATGCGCCTAAGCTTGGGGAGTTAAAAATTTGCCTAAGTCACAAACTTGAAGTAGCCTAGCTCAAATGCGCCTTAGCAAGAAGGAACTTCAAAAAATTTCTAAGTGCCAAAATTGGATGCTCAGCACATCATTTGCGCCTTAGCTTGAAAAGTTGGAAAATTCCACTAAGTGTCAAATTGAAAGTATCACCATGCATATGCGCCCACTAAGTTGAAGGAACCTCAAAATTTTCCTAAGTAATAAAATTGAAAGTTGCTAGTCTCATTTGCGCCTTGAGAAGGCAGGATGAACTTGAAATAGTCTAAGTCGTTAAAATTGAAAGCACAAGGCCCAAATGCGCCCCTCTTTGAAGAGGAGCTTGGGAATTCTACTAAGTGTGAGAATTGAAAGTTCTGCCTGCCAAATGCGCCCCTGGGTTTAGAGTCACAAAATTTAATGCAAGACTATGGATTTGCACCTGGCAGTGTGAAGGTTGGAGATTCAAAATTTTACTCAGGCACGAAATTCCTTCAGCTTGAAGTTGGCAAAATTTGAAAGCACAACTTGTCATTTGCGCCCCAGATCACTTCAAAATTTTTTTTCTAAGTGTCAAAGTTGAAGCTCACATAGTTATTTGCGCCCTACATCAAATTGAAAGCATAAGGTGTGATATGTGCCTAGACTTTGGCTTGTGGCTTGAAATTCGACTAAGGCACAGGAAATGAAAGTTGCCCCTCCTATTTGCGCCTGGAGTGAAACTGAAAGCTGGACATGCCATAGGCGCTTCAGATTTAAACATCACAGCCACGCCTTAACTTGAAACTTTAAAATGCTATATGCGCCCTTGTCTGTTAAGCGTTCAAAAGTGGAACCTCCAGTGGTCCAGTGCGCCTGGAGATTAAAAAAAAAACTAGAAGGAGACCCCTCCATTTGCACCCTGGTTAAGAAATGATGGCTGGAATATTTCTAAGGCGTGGGAATTAGAACTTCGCACATTCAATATGCGCCTTAAAGGGAGAGTGACTCCAGATTTTTTTCTAAGTATTGTGAAATTCAATACTCATCCTATGATTTGCGCCTAAGGCCAAAATGATTAAAAGATCAAAATGCGAAGACCAAAGTGTGATTTGCGCCTAGAGAGGGGAAGTGTTTAAAATGTTTTGAAAGGGAAAGCTTTGCCTGCCATTTGCGCCCAGGGAGGTTGAAGCTAAATTGAAAATTGTCTAAGTCACGAAATGAAACCTCTACATATTATTTGCAAAGGGAAAAAGGCTGGAAAACTAATTAAGGCGTGGAATTTGGAAGTGCCTTCTAAGCTTCAAGTCGAAATTAAAAGATGGGGATCACATATGCGCCCATGTCAGAGGTCAAAAGTCACAAGTTGGGCGTTGAAATTACTTAATCCCCCTCACCTATTGAAATGCGCCTATCTTGGAGGGTGCCTATAGATCAATATTACTAATGCATTGAGGGCGAAGATGGTAAAATAAAGTGACTTAGGCGTTGAAAGTGAAATATTCCCCATGAAATATCAAATGCGCCCAAGACATAAAGTGGTGAAATAAAGTTGATAAGTGAGGAATATTTCAAGGCGTTGGGATTTTTTTTTGAAAATGCTCTTCATGGTACAATATGCGCCCTTGGCATTTAAAAGAAAATTTCTAAATGAGTTGAAACATTAAAAAAATTTCTCACCACAAGAGGATGAAATAAAATTTTCCAGGCGAAATTTTCAAAATGATTTAAAATTTTCTAAGGCAAAGTATTTTCTTCCTTAAGAAAATACGCCTAGACTTGAAGGAGATAAAATTTTCCCGAAGCACGGATAAATTGCCAGTGATGAAGTCAGAAAACGCCAGCTACACAGGTTGATAAAAAATTCAAGTCAGAGCAACAAGAAATACTCAAGGATAGAAGAACAAGAATAAATTTGATGAAAATCATATTTTCTAAGGTTCAAAATTCAAGAAAATTAAATGAACCCGTTCGTTGTGCACCCATGAGTTCGGTGCGTTCTGACGAAAATTTTCTTCTAGGTATTGAAGATTATTGATGAGGAATGGATTTTAAGGTCTTCCACAGCTTGCTGAGGTTTCTGAGATAAAGATTTTTTAAATGGGCACCAGGTTGATGAATTTCCTAAGGGAAATTTTGAAATTTTCTAAGGCAAGGAAGAAAACGTGTTTTCAAGATAAAATATGCCTTGGCGGATGAATTTGAAAGTGATCACCTAGATGATTTTTGACCAAGTTCCTGATGAAGCATTTTCTCGAGCCAGAGTTGAATGAAATATCAGAGTGAAGTGCGCCGAGCAGAATGCGGGATGGGTTGAAAATTTGGCTAAGGCATGAAGAATTTGAAAGCAAAGTTGTGCTAGAAGAAAACGATGAACCCTTGGAGACCAATACTTGAAAATCGGGTAAGTAGGTTGAGTTTTTAATATGAAGTGTTCTAATGCTCTTCTCCTTGCTTGTTTTGCGTGAGGAAATCTCAAGACCAAGCTGTGATGAAGAAATACTTCGGAGACTACATCTCCACCTTCAGTACGAAAAGTTGTTGCTACAGCTAGGAGCCGCTTGTTCCTAAGATGGAGAAAAGAGGTGCCCTGGTGCAGCGGTCAAAGAACATCACGTCACAGCATCAAAGAGCAGCTTGAACTCCGTGATTCTATCAAATTTTATTATCTCTGAGAGGCACCTGCCACTAATAGAATCATTGAACGTGAATAACGTGAGCGGCAAGTGTTCCATTCTGCGCTGCTAAACTTCTATTGGCTGATGATGGACATTAATGTGCCTATTTATTACCCCAATTTGGTGGGCGTGTTTTGGCCAATCTTGCCTAGGGCTGAGGTGGCACGACCGGGCCATCCACCGATTTAAATTGGAGTTCCCGAAGGGACCAGCCGGAGTATAAAGGAGTCCCCCTTCATTTGTACATTCAGTAGACAGTAGAGAAGATTAGAGTAGACATAGAGTAGAGGGACAACTTAGAAGTAGCTTAGTATAGATTGATAGTGTAGTTTGAAGAAGAGGGAAAGTTTTCCCTTTGAAAACTTTGTAAGAAATTGTTGTGTAACACTCTTCATGATAATAGATCTTTTCATTGATGATGGAATTCGTCTTGTCATGAATAGCTAGCAAGGTTTCTTCATCCTTCCGATTCAAATGGTAGCATAGTTCTAAGTAGTATAATTTTTATTCCATGCAAGTAGATGTTAACTGTGGAATGTGGTGTTTGATCTAAGCAACTTCATCTATCCATACCACTAGTGTATTTGTTGATGGTGAATGCGCCTTGTGTGGTCAACTGGAATATCATGTACTTAACTTCAATCATAGTTTGAATAATGGTATGCGTCGTTGTGATGGTATCTTTATGTCAAGTGGTGGTTTGAACATCTTTAGTCATCTCCTTTGAAGATTGCACCGACTCCGTGGAAGCTGTCCGATGCGAGGCAAAGCGAAGTTCGGTTGAAGTTTGCTGAAGTTGAGCTCCATATCCCACGCCTTGAGTAGATTAGAATCTCTAAACCCTGCAACCCATTTAAATTTAGTACTTTCTGGTTAGAATAGGAAACCCGAACTTCATAGACAGATCTTTCGAGCATTCGAATTCCTTTCTCCGCTGCCGAACAATTCCGTAAGTCCCCTTGAAATACCAGCAAATCACATCGAGCCAAACTGAGCCTATTCGCACTGAAAGAACCTTGGAGTTGAACGCACGAACTTTCTGGCAATCTTAGTGTGCGGAATACTTTGATCAAGAGAGAATAGGGAAGCCGTTGGCAACTTTATTCTACGTTGGTGCAGTCACGAAAATCACATCAACACACCGTAGTTGAGATTTTATCTTTTGAATTTCAATTACGACTAGGCCTACTCTAATGATGTTTTTAACTACTCAAGTAAACACAAAGCTTGAGAGTTAGAAATGAACAAGGAATGATTCTTCGACACAAATACTTAAACAAATTCTCTTCCAATGCACATCTACTGTACTTTCAATGCAAGCTAAAATAGAGATCATATAAGCATAACACATAAGACGGAAATCTGAGATAGTAGATCAAAGCAAATGAGGCATAATATTTCCTTTTCTCAAATTTCAAGTAACAAAGATTACACTTCTGGGACAGCAAGATTGTAGCAAAATAGGCATACAGTTTAGCGATCAAACCAGAATACATTGACACAAGTAACACATGAACTAAACAATATCTCATAGCTAAAAAAGGCATACAAGTTTTTTCTTACACTAAGAGAACAATAGTGAATAACAATTAGAAGACACTAGTAGGCTCAACAATTTGTTATCACAAACACGGTTAAAGAAAAATGGGCAAGGCTGCCCTTATTTATATACAAGCAGAGGAGTAGGGAACCCTAAAATCTCTTTGCTTTTACAACAAGGCTTGCCAACTTCCAAGCTTTATTTCTAAAACTAAAAAAGATAAGCATCTAACAACCTATGAAAGCATAAAACAGGGAAAGTGCCAACTATTACAATTTGTTTTCTTTTCTCTTTTAAAGAATGGATAAGCCTGAGACAAGAATAGAAAGAAAGCATGAGATAAGAATGGAAAGAAAGCTCGGAGAAGGCTTCAAGTTCACTCCTGCTTTAAATTTCAACCACATCTGCCAAAAAACTGGAAATTGCCTCTTTATCAGGTGCATTGATACTATCTATAGCAAAATTCTGCTTTTCTAGGACCTCTTCACCTTCTACAATTGAACTTAGAGGAGCTTTCACATCTTCAGCTGCTTTATTGAATCTTATTAATTTTGGCGGCTCCACAACTGGAGTAATGACCTTTTATAAATATATCCTCTTGCTTCAGCATATCTTTCGTAGCTTTTATGCTTCTAACACTTCTCCTGATTTTTTCAATGAAAGAGTATTGTACAACTCTTTTCCAACACTTGTCCTTTTGCTCATACCTCATCTTTTTGCGTTTTTCGACTGAGATGATGATGTTTTCTGCCTATGGTGGTATTGAAAAGCACTTCTCAAGCACACAAATTGAATACTGGTTTTATATGATGCAAATTAGTTTCACAAGTTTTGATGAAATCATGATATAGCACTGATTTGGTCTCTTGAATTCCATAGGAGAATATTGTATGCTGAAAAACTTGAAGTTTGACTATAAACTCAACTATGCTTGGACAAGTTATACACAAAAGCTAAAAATAACTTTCAAACAGACAAATTTTTCAAAAATAATCCAAGATATGGGTTTTGTAGAGAATCTCATTGCAATGGGTTTGATTTTGAAAATTGTTGATGGCTGGTTGAAAAAGAAGAAACCCTAATTTTTGAATTTTTTCTGAAAAAAGCTTAGTTGGGTTTTGTGCAGAATCACATTTTGTATGAACCCAGTTGATCAAATTTTGAAAATATTGAAGATTTCTTGGACATGCATGAGAAAAACAGGTTCTTGAAAATTGAAATTTTTTCCAAAGTTGTTGAGAATCATGAACCAAGCTGACCAAGATTGCTGAAAATTGAAAAAGATGACCCCCTTCTAAAAATTGATGCCTTGGAAAAATAAAGTATGAAAAAGGAAGCCTTTGTGTGAGCTGATTAGGAAAATATGAAGAACTCAAAAATCTCTAAGTTTTAGCCTTCAAATCTTTGATGAAGAAAAATTTATGTTTCTCCTCTCTTGCCTTGGATGCCACTTGCAAAAATTGTGAAGAATGAATGCACAAAGCCATCTTAAATAAGTTCTTAGGTTTGAAAATTATTTTATTCTCTAGCTTTAAAGCTTTTGAAGCCAATCTTGAGCAGGTTCATCGAATGTGGACACTTTTTAGAAAGTTTTATGATGAAAACTCAAAAATTTGACTAAGGCATTGAGCCTTGGGTGCCTTTCTTGTCTAGAGGCGTTTTTTCCTCTCCAGACTTAGCCAATTTTCTTGCAATTTCAACTTTTGCTTGAGTTTTGACCCCATTTTGATCTTGATTTCTAGACGTCAGATTGATCCTATGAACTGGCTGATGATCTCGTTGCGGAGCTTGATTGAATCTGACAAGATTATCTTCGAGGTGAATTTTGATAAAAACATCATCTTGTCCTTCAAAATGCTGGGTGCCCTTGGCTAGCTAGGGCGCCCATGATCACCAGTGTTAAGCCATTTTTTGACATTCTTAATTTTTTGTGTTTTCTTTGGTTTTTAGATGAATTCTTGTTTTTGGATGATCAGGAGGTCCATTGAACCGATGGTTGGACTCGTTGGATAGCTTGGAGAATTTTGAGGGGGGTCTTCTGGGAGTGATATCTTTTGAAAAGATGATTTGGGGCCTCAAATCCTTGGGCGCCCCTGGCTAACTGGGGCACCCAGCATTTCCATAGTAAGATTAAGATTTTTTTTCTTGATTTTCAACCTTTAGCCTTTGACCTTGTAACATACACCCTTGATTACACTCTAGGGCGCCCATGATCACCAATGTTAGCCATTTTTTGACATTCTTAATTTTTTGTGTTTTCTTTGGTTTTCAAATGAATTCTCATTTTTGGATGATTGGGAGGTCCATTGAACCGATGGTTGGACTCGTTGGATAGCTCGGAGAATTCTGAGGGGGGTCTTATGGGAGTGATATCTTCTGAAAAGATGATTTGGGGCCTCAAATCCTTGGGCGCCCCTGGCTAATTGGGGCACCTAGCATTTCTAGAGTAAGATTTTTTTTCTTGATTTTCAACCTTTAGCCTTTGATCTTGTAACATACACCCTTGATTTTTTCTTTTTGAAACCCCTCTTTGCTGGTTACTTGTTAAATGATGTTTATTTTTTGAGTTTTTTCAATGTGTTTCAGATGCATACAACATTAAAGAAACGTTTGCAATAATAGGAAATGCAAAATAACATCGCCTTTCAATAGAAACTTCAATGAGCATCATTGAGCATTCATTTACTGTTATGAAATCAGAATATTACATAGGTATAATAGATTTGGAAAGAAATTGTTACAGCAGCAATAAGGCTCCAGAACAAGCACCGAACAAACCCAAGTTTTAGCCTTCAAAATATCTCTATTCTCCAATGCCCAAGCCTTCTTTTTCCAGCACCCAAAGTCCAAAACTCTAACTCCACACGTGCTGGCTAAAACAAGGTGTTCTTTGCAGCAAGAAGGTGACCTCCTTGGAAGTTCGATCTGCCTTAGAAAGTCATTAACACCACCAAAAATTGCAAAAAAACACTCTTTGGAATCACCTTGATATTAGTCTTTAATTTAATCAACACCCATTTTGATTTATCGATTCATCTCCCAGCAATGAGTCAAAAACCAGTTTCAGGTCCAAATTCCGAAGCACCTAGATACTTAATAAAATCACACCAAAATCTGCATAAAGCCACACCAAACTTGAAGCAAACTATCCACACCAAAATCTTCTCAAAGAACTGGAAAAACTTCTTTTTCAATCACCAAATTCAAACTCTGTGAAGCTCTATATGATCCCTGTTGTAGAATCACT
>VDFB02058242.1:751001942-751226195 GCA_007258455.2 Sequoia sempervirens | reverse complement strand
TGTCAGGACAAAAAAATGGAAGATGAAGGGTCACTCCAAGGGCGTTATTATAAGTTTCATCCACTAGCATGCCTAAATGCGCCCAAAAGGCAAAGAGGTCAAACAAGTCAACATTTTTATCCTTCACACACATAGAAATGCGCTCAAGTTGAAGCAAGTCAACAAGTCAAAGCAAGTTCGTCCTCCTCAAGGGGTGAAATGCGCCCAAACCAGCTCAAGTGAAGACAAAAAACGGAAGCTGAAGAGTCATCCTCTTGACATGCTCAAATGCGCCCACATTGAGGTGTAAAAAGTAAATGGGGTGGTAAATAAGGTGAAAGATAATTCTAAGGCGTGGTCAGTGTGAGGTGAATGCTAGGCGCGCCCAAGGTAGAAGGTGTTGAAGATGCCACCCCAGGCGTAATTTTAAATTTCCTCCTCAGATGCTATATGCGCCAAGGGTGATGGGAGTTATAAGGTGTTAGAAAAGGTTCTTAGGCGTGTGAAGTATGAAGATAAAGGCTAAGGCGTGATTTTCTTCAAGTGTGCTAGGCGCCTCAAGTAAAAAAGTGAATTTTTTTTAAAAGTGTTAGAGAATTTGCTTAGGCGTTAGGAATTTTAAATAAAATTGCCTTACAAGTGTGGAGTGAAATGCAAGTGGCAAGTGAGAATAAAGTGTGCCAGGCGTGAATAAAAGTTTTCTAAGTGAAGTTGATAAAATTTCCTCCACTGGCAAACAAATAAAATTTTCTAAGGCAAATTCTCAGAATGCAGGATGATTAAAATATTTTCTAAGGCAAAATTATTTTCTTCTTAGAAAATACGCCTGGAGCTCAAGGTGGTGAAATTTTTCGAAGCACGAGCAAATTTTCTCAGTGATGAAGTCAGGGATGAATGATAATGCAAGATGAATTCAAGTTCTTCGAGAAGCTGGAGCAACAGGATGATCACAGGCAAAGAATGAATTTAAAATGGTGAAAATAATATTTTTCTAAGGTTCAAAATTCAAAAATTAAATGAACCCGTTCGTTGGGTACCCATGGATTCGAGGCGTTCTGAAGAAAATTTTCTTCTAGGTACTGAACGTTCGCGATGATAGATGGATTTCCAAGTCTTCTGCACTTCGCCGACACTTTTCAGTGAAGAATTTAATCAGTGCTCAAATTGTGAATTTTCCTAAGGGAGAATTTAAAATTTTCTAAGGCAAAATGAATAAAATGTCTTTTCAAAGTGAATTTCTTCGAATGATGAATTCGAGATGAGTTGCCTAGATAATTTCGATTTCGAATTCTTCGATGATGAATTTTCCAGAGATGATGAAAAGTTAAATCCAAATTCAAGTGACAGAGTTCCGGCTGGTAAGTTGAAAAGAGGAATTTAAATTAAATTTTTCAAAAACAAAGTCAAAGATGCCAGTCAAAGTCAAGTTTCTAGAAGAGTAAGATTCCTGACGTCGAGAGACAAGTGTCAGAAATACCAGAGAGGGAAATTCGAATTTTTGAAAGAGTAGTGGAAGTTAAATGCACTGGCTAAAATTGGCTTCTTCTAGAATTCGATTTTGGCTATAAAATGGAGAAGTCTCTCACTTGTTTTTCATAGCTGGAGAATTCGATTTACTCTGGGATTGACATTGCAGTGAGTTGTTGAAGACGGAAGCTTAAAGAACTTTGAAATTTTGCTGAAGAGTGGAGTTTGCTGAAGTTCAAAGTTGCTGAGGATTGAGACTGTTGGAGAGGCGCACTTAGAAGTTGCTGAAAGTATTCAAATCTGCAGTTAAAGAAGGACGTCTTGAAAATCTGAAGTCAGAGAACTTAAGAAGTGCGCCCTTGCTGGTTAGAGAAGCTTTTGCTGAGGTGCAAATTCATTTCATTTATTGCTGAAAATTGAAGTTGCCTGTGCTGAGAGGGACGCCTTGAAACAAGGAATAGTTGAGAACTTAAAAGCACGAACTTGCTAGTTGCTGGTTGCTGGTGAAGTACGAATTTGCAGAAGTTCAAGTTGCAGATTGAAGTTGCTAAGGCTGAAGTCTACTTAGAAATCTTTTTCTAAGTGTTGAAGTTCGAAGTTCAAGGAAAAAAGCTGAGGTTTGCAAACACGAAAGTTATTGCAGCTTCTAAAGTCGACTGCAGCCCCTACACACAATGTCATATTTTGTTTTTATGAATTAAATTGCTGATGGATGTTTACTGTTTGCAGATGGCTGAGGCAAGGACGACTGGCAAGGACAATGGTGCATCCAGACAAGCAGTGATCAAGAAGTTGAGCAAAACGTTCATGCCAGAATCAAAGTTCATTTCAAAGCTGGGCAAGTTGACAGATACTAACCTGGGCTCTGTCAACCTGGAGACCTTCAAGAACAGGATGTTTGGAATTGGAAGTCATCAGGCTTCGACCACTTCGCACAACATTGTTCGAAGCAGACTATATGCAGCTGCTGGTTTTCCGCCAACCATTCAATGCTCGGAGCTGATGATGGAGTGCGCTAATTGCTACGAGAAGGATCACCGGTCGATCATGTCATCAGATGGCCAAGTGCTAGCCAATCTTACTCCGGCAGCCATTGGTGAAGCTTTCGGGATCCCGGTGCACAGGAATATGATTTATAAGTCCAGAGAGCGAGCGGAGCGGATGTATGCTTCTGCTTTTGAGCGATGCATGGACACAATTAACACCCACTGGATGAGCACTCCCAAGCCTTCTCGAACGAAGTTGCCGAAACAGATCATAGCAGATGACTTGAAGCAAGAGTACTGCGATCTCATTATGATGCTGAGCAGGGTTGGAGGCTGTGCACAGTCATTTATTTTTGAGCCTTGGATGTTTTACTACATCAACCTGCTGCTAGAAGGGAAGGACTATGTCAATTGGGCCGAAATGATAAGTGATAATCTACATGAGCAGCTCCTAAGCTTGAGGAGAACGAAGACATTTTATATGAGTTCCTATATCATTTATATGTTGGCACGGATGACGAAGTACAGGGGAATATCTTACAAGGAGCATGTCGGCTGTGGCTCTCATCAGTTCAAAATTCATGAGGCTTGTCCACAGTTGCACCTGTCGAGCACAACTCACTACAAACGTGTCAACGATTCTTTCACCATGTACATCACGAGATTGCTTCAGGAGCGGTTACATCATAGAATCTCGAGGGATGCCCAAGAGCTAATTGAGAGGTATGGGTGTTGGTTCATACAATTTCCGAGATTTTCTTATGTTAGGCTGCAAGGTTTCTCATCATACCCTTATAGGCTGCCTAAGTACCCGACAGATAGAATATTGATGCTAGAGATATCAAGGCAACTGCTTGCCTTTGATAAGATTTAAAAGAAGAAGGGAGGGATAGAGTTTCCAGTTGTCATGGGCAACTCAGATGAGGTGTGTCCTTCGATACAGGCAGCTAAAGAAGCTGAAAGTGAACTTCAATTTTATCACTTTTCATACCACACTAGTCGACAACACTATGACCCGCATCATAACATCAAATGGGTGTTGTCAGAAGAATTTAAACATAAGGCCACCATTGAAGATTATTGGGCTGATGCAGTTGATGAGATTGAAGTAAGGAAAAGGATGTTTTCTCGGTTGCCCATTACTTTGATTAGGGAGTGTGAGGTTGTACCGGTTCCGGACTAGGTCAATGAGGATATGGATGTTGTTCATCCGGATTATGCAGCAGTTAGAGATACTCCACTTCCACCTCCTGATTGGTCAGAGCCTGAGATTGCAGATTTAGATACTCTCTCTAGCCCAGTCATGACATTTACTAGAGCATGGGTCGACAGGCGAGTAAACAGGTTGAAGAGTAGGTCAATTGCCTTGACTTACAATATGATGGGAGATCACAGGACGCCCACCACTGGCAGAAAGAAACAGATTACACGAGGTCCGGAGTCCAGAAAGAAGGAAATAGTACGACAGGAGCCTACTCAGCCAGAGCCTCCACGAGTTACAGTTGCATCACCATTGGAGACACGCTCTCCAAGTATACAGGAGGTCTCTTTATTTGCTGATCAGAGGATTGCATTGAATCAGGTGCAGGCAGTACAGGATAATATTCAGCCTCCACGGAGGGAGTCAGTTGGCCAGAGTGTCAACGCGCCTGATAGGGTTGATCAGCAGGATGATGAGGGGACTATTACTGACCCTCAATTTCAGCAGGAGTTAGAGGTGGCCATGAACGATGATGATGACATAATGTCAGGGGACACTCAGCCACTTGAGGACGATGAGCCTCGCCAGAATGATGAAGAAGTTGAACAAGTTAGAGAAGTAGAGGCACAGGAGCAGCAACCCTTCGATATACAGTATGATGTGCCCGATTGGCTTAAGGATAGAATGAGAAGAAGCCCCAGTGAGGAGCTTGATCCAGCAGTTGAGATGGAAGAATTTTTGAACAGGATCAGTGCACCTCCACAAAAGAAGAAAGCAAGAAAATTTTCGAAGATATCCACAGATGAAGACGGCTCTCGTACCCTTCATGTAGCTGTGCCACAAGTTGAGTGTGACCGAAGTGAAGCATTGCCAGAAAATTATGTGGTCACGACTCTAGATTTGGGACATCCTACTGGTGCTCAGATCGTGGAGGAGTATGATAACTCCTACCTTGACCTCAAGGACAGGTTGTTCAAGAAAGAAGGAAAATATAAGAAGTTGAAAGGAGAACACAAAGCTTTAATAGGATATGTTCAGCAGTTGTCTCATTCTCGAGGGCAGGATGTTCCAGTGATAGAGCCTCCAGCAGAGATACCTAGAGAGTCGATCAGCGGCTTGATGGAGTTAGGAAAAATGGCACAGGAGGTGGACAAGTGGGTCACGGGAGTTCGTGCCAAGACTGAAAAGTTTATGGAGGACCTTGCTTTTGCTTTTCAACAAGCCTCTAGTATTTTGGCATGGATGGAGGCAGTGGATCATGCTTGGGGCGATGCCTCCATCTATCAGAGTAAGGTGATCCAGCGTCTTGAGGCATTGAGGCATGTGCCATTGCGATTGCTGATTGATGGAGGTGTCATTCATGAGAATGACCGGTATGATTTCTCTCGGTGGTATTCTTCAGCGATCACAGGGAGTGGCTTCTTCGATGCGGCACAGGCGGATTCAGCTAGAGTACATAAGGCTATGGCCAACATTATAGATGGAGTTCAGAATACCTTTGAGGCTATATTTGCTAGGCGGCTAAATCCAGATGAGATAAGTTTTGATAATTTGAGGGGTTTGCTGGTGCCTTTCTTTGCAGATGTTAAGACCTTTGTACAAGATGATTTCGAGAATACTTCTACTTTCTCCACTTTGATCCAGAACACGCAGGACTCCTTGATGGCTTGGAGAAAATCTTGTACGAGGCATGAGCATTCAGTCACAGTGTTAGAGTTTCAGTTAGATTGTGTTCCACCCATTTCGGTTCAGGAAGTTGAGGCTGTACTTGGCAGATTTGTTGAGTTGGCAGTCAGAGAGAAGGCAAGTGGGAACGCACTACTGGACGAGGATCTTCTAGAAGACTGAATATGGGCATTTATTACATTTACTATTTATGGGAGTGAGTGGGAATCTTTGATTCATTTAATGTACCACTCCCTATTCTGGCAGTTTTTAGGGTTAGGGCTGAGGTGGCACGATTCTGGCCACTCTATTAATTGTAACCCTAGCCGTCTTTTGGGACTTGGCTAGCTATAAAAGGGGGAGTCCCCCTCATTTGTAATTCATTAGACAGTAGACATTGTGTGAGATTGGACATTAGCATTAGAGCTAGAGCTAGAGAGTAGAGCATTGTAGACATTTTGCATAGTGTGGAGAAGAAAGAAAGTTTTCCCTTTGAAAACTTTTGTGGAGATTGTTGTGTAACACTTTTCATGATAATAGATCTTTTCATTGATGGTGGAATTCGTCTTGTCATGAATAGCTAGCAAGGTCTCTTCTTCCTTTCGTATCCAAGTAGCTTAATTTCATGCAAGTAGCTTACATTGATGTGTGGTGTTTTATTGAGGTAGCTTCGCTTTATTCCATACCACTAGCGGCTTGTTAATGATAAGTTCGCCTTGCGTGGTTGACTGGAGATTATCTTGTGTTTAACTTCAATTGTGATTGGTATGCTTATATGCATCGTTGTGATGGTATATGCATGTTGAGTCATAATTTGAACATCTTCTGTTGTCCCTTTGAAGATTGCACCGATTTTACTGAGGCTGTCCGACGTGAGGCTAGGTGAAATTTGGTTCAAGTCTATTGAAACGAAGCCCCACATATCCTGCATTTAGAGTAGAATATAAGTTTCTTAAGCCTTGTACTCTTTTACTTTCAGCATATTTCTGATTAGTTTTAGGAAAACGAACTACATTGCCAAATCATACGCGTAAGAACCCCTTCAAATCATATATCAGCTGCTAACTGTGAGAAGTCTGAACAATTGCATAAGTCCCCTCATAAGAACATAGCAAAACACATCAACCAAACTGAGCCTATTCGCATTTAAGGAACCTTGGAGTTGAAAACATGATCTTACTCGCAATCTTAGCATGTTGAATACTTCGTTCAAGAGGGAATAGGGTATCCGTTGGGAAACTTTGTTCCACTGTTTGGTGCGGTCACGAAAAACACATCAACACTAAGGCGTAAAAATGAAAGTGAGTACCCTCATATGCACCTAAGTCAAAACTGAAAGCTCAACCTTGCTAATGCGCCCCTGAGAATAAAGAACTTCGAAATTTTCCTGAGGCAACAAAACTTGAAGTACCAGGGTGGATATGCGCCCGGCCTTGAAAGGATAAAACGTCTCAACTGAAAGAAGAAGTATTGATTAAAATTCGAACTGGAAGCATGAAGCCCCAAATGCGCCTAAGGTGAGGCACCAAATTTTTCTAAGTCATATTGCTGAAAGTTGAAGTCATGGGATGCGCCCCAAGATGGAAGCTCAACTCTCCATATGCGCCTGGAGGAGTTAAGAGATTCTAAGCATGGAAACTTGATGGAGAACATCTTGCATGCGCCCTACTCCAAGGAGAATGTGAACGAAGTTTCCAAGGCATGGAAGAATGAGAAAACAACTCAGCATTTGCGCCTCTAAGCTCCAGGTGGTATATGCGCCCAAGCTTGGAAAACAAAATTGTTAGCAAATTTTCAAGATTGAAACCTCCACCAATGATTTGTGCCTAAGACCAAGTTGATTGAAAAATCAAAAATGTGAAGACACGAGTGTGAAGTACGCCTAAAGGGAGAAAATTATTTAGAAATAAACTAAGAGACATTAAAATTAAAAGCTTATGATATAATATGCGCCCACCTTTAAGAGGAAATGTTGGATTTTAAATGGGGCGTTTGAAATAAAATTAAAAGGCGTTGGGTGAGAATAATTTCTCCAGGCGATTAATTTTAAAATTTGCCTAAGTCGGAGAAATTAATTAATTCGATTAATTTAATTATTTTCCTAAGTCATTTAAAATTCCCCCTTTAATTTTAACACATGAAATTTTAAAAGTTCGGATGATTTTAATTGTGGGGAATTTATTTCGGAGTTGATTATGGATGGAAAATAAATTTCGCCTAGCCATTTCAAAGTATTAACGTCGAATTTTTAAAGTGCGTTGGAGAAATAAATTAAAATGGCATTTAAATTAAATTTTAATAAATTAAATATGCCATTTTAAAAGGGCAGTTGAGATTATTTCAAATCGGAGTGAAATGATTTTTTCGAAATCACTGGCAGTCGAGAGGGAAGTTTTAAATTTGAATCGAGGAAAGAATCTCCCTAAATAGCAAATTGCCATAACAACTGCAAGACGACTGGAATATTCCCTTTTAAATTCGGCAATTGCGTAAGTCATGATGGAGAGAATTAATGGCATCTGCTAAAATTAGCACCAGCTTTTGGCTATAAAACTCTGAGGATTTTCATTCTTATCACACAAAATTCGAAGCTCAGATTTGTGCTGGTGAATTGAGAGAGGTTGTTGAGTTGTGAGATTTGATATTTTCAAGATTGAAAGTTGCTGAAAGTGAGTGAGGAGTTGAATTCGATTTTTCAAGAGATTGAAATTGTTGAAGTCGAAATTGCTTGGAGTGGTTGAGTTGCTGAGATTCAGAGTTGCGAGGTTGTTGCGATTCGAAACGAAGTTTGAAGTATAAGCTGCCAAGGTTGAGCATTTTTATTTCTCCAAGTTGCTGAGGTAAGTATTTGAAGTTGCTGAGATTTGCCATTTTGCTGAAAGTTGAAATGTGTTTTGAAGTTAAAAGTTGTTGAAAGGTGAAATCAATTGTTTATGCTGGAAATCGAAATTGTTTGAACTCGAAATTGCTTGAGCTTGAAATTTTCTGAAGTTGCTGAATGTTTAAAATCAAATCAGATTTAAAATTGTTGAAGCCTTCGAAGTTGCTGATTTATAATTTTTGAAATGCTGATTTGAGATTGCTGAAACTTTTCGAAGTTGCTGATTTATAACTTCCAAGCTTGCTGATTTAAAATTGTTGGATTCTTCGAAGTTGCTGATGTATAACTTCCGAAGTTGTTGATTTAAACGTTGCTGAAACTTAACACATTTTAGGAAGTTGAGATTGTTGGAGTTAATTTCTTACAGAGAGATGAAAATTTCTTTTGGCTGCAAGTTGTTGAAGTTCGAAGTTTAAGTATGCCGAGGTTTGAAGTCGAAGTTGGTTGCTGAAGCTATTAACTCACGTTTATTTTCGCAGCCAACTCCACTCGCCAGCCGTCCCACGTGATTTTTATTTAAAATAATTTGAAGTGTAATATTTGCTTCTTGTTTTGCAGATGGCCGAGGGACGAAAAGCTGATATTGCTGGAACTAGCAAAGCTGGAGCTAAGGCTGGTAACAACGAAGCTAGCAAAGAGAACGCCTCCAGGCAGGCGATCATCAAAGGTCTGTAGAAGTCGTTTATTCCGGAATCAAAGATCGTGTCGAAGTTTGGGAACCTGACGGACACCAACTTGGGGCCTTTCAACCTCGAGGCCTTCATGCGCAGAATGTATGGGCAAGGTGGCAACCTTCCGACAGAGGCATCGCGCAACATTGTGAAGAGAGGATTGTACGCAGCAACAGGGTTCCAACCAGCAGTTCGGTGTCCAAAGCTGATCTTGGAGTGCGCCAACTTTTACAACTCCGATGATCGGACTATTGTGTCTCCAGATGGTATGATATTGGCCAACTTCACTCCTGATGCAATTGGCGAGGCGTTTGGGATACTAGCCACGGATAAAATGTTGTACAAATCCAAGGCAAAGGCTGACAAGATGTACGCCACGTCCTTCGAAAAGTGCATGAGGAGGATCAATACCACTTGGATGCGAAAGCCAAAGCCTCCTGCTGCCAGGCTACCTAAGCAGATAATTTCAGAAGAGCTGAAGCAGGAGTATTGCGATATCATTATGCTGCTCAGCAGGGTTAACGACAGTCCGCAATCATTTGTGTTCGAGCCATGGATGTTCTTCTACATCAGTGTGGTGCTCGAAGGGAAGGAAGAAGTAAACTGGGCACAAATGATAAGTGACAATATTGATAAACAGTTCTAGAATCTGAGAACGAGAACATTCTACATGAGCTCGTATGTTATTTACATGCTTGCTCGAATGACAAAGTATAGAGGGTTGGCGTACCAGGAACCAATTGGCTGCAGATACAATCAGTTCAAGATTCACGAGTCCTGCAAACAGTTGCACCTCACGCACACAGGTGACTTCAAGAGAGTTAATGACGCTTTCACTATGTATATCACAAGAACCCTTCAGCAGAGGTTACAGCAAAGGATATCCGAGGAGGTTCAGATGCTGATAGAAGAGTATGGGTTTTGGTTCGTCCAATTCTCAAAGTTTACCTATTTGAGGCTGCCAGGGTACGATTCATATGTCTACAAATTACCTAGGTACCCCACCAACAGGATGATACTACTTGAGTTGTCTAGGCAATTGGTGGCCTACGACAAAATCATTAGGAGAAAGAAGAAGGGAGGCTTGCACTTTCCCATTGTGTTGGGAAACTCGCTTGAAGAATGCCCTACTCTGCAGGCAGCCAAGGAGGCTGAAGATGAATTGAAGTTCTACAAGTTGACTCTTCATACCAGCCGGCAAGATTTCGAACCTCGAGGAAAGATTGGAACAATGCAAGGTGTGGAGTACAGACACAAAGCTCACTTGGAAGATTTTTGGGCGAATGCTGGAAGTGAGGCTGAAATTAGGAAAAGAATGTTTTCAAGGTTGCCTCTCAAGTTAATTAGAGAATGTAAAGTGATCCAAGTGCCAGATCAAATTGAAGAGGATACCAGGCTTATTCATCTGGATTATGAAGCAGTAAAGAACACACCAATTCCACCAGTAGATTGGGCCGAGCCGGAGATCACGGATTTAGACACCTTGTCTATTCCCGTCTTGACTTTCACAAGGGCTTGGGTAGAAGAACGTGTTCACAGATTAAGGAGGAGGTCAGTTGCTTTCACATACGACCTCATGGGTGATAAAAGGCCACCAATGTTGGCGAAGAGAAAGAAACAAATTGCCCAGCCTCCAGAGCCACAACCACCGCAAGAAGAGCCTGTTCAGCCGGAACCTCAAGGGTCGAAGGACACAACATCTACTCAGTTGGTGACTCATTCTTCCAGTGTGCGTGAAGTCTCATTGTTTGCAGATCAGAGAGCTCAAAGAAATGAAGAGCCAGAGGTTGGAGAGGTTAACCAACCAATGCCGAGGGAATTGGATACTCACAGTGTCAATGATCCTGAAGGTGCCAACAAAACAGATGAAGGTGAAGAGACAGAAATAGATACCCACTTTGATTTTTCCTTCAGAGAGGAAGACGTTGGAGCTCGTGAAGGGAGTGATCAAAACGTTGAAATAATTGAGCCTCAGCAGAATGTTGCTCGGGAGGAGGTCCGTGAAGTGGAGGCAACCGAAGAGCAGCCCCTTATCATTTATGACATTCAGCGCAATTGGCTCTCACAGGCGATCAGGAGGGATCAGGATGATGATGCTGACCTGGCAGTTGAAATGGAAGAGCTTCTAAACAGAACGAGTAAGTCGCCAAAAAGGAAGAGGGCAAGGAAGTATACAAGGGTGGAGACTAATGAGGCTGGGTCACGCAGCCTCCATATTGTTGTTCCAAGAGAGGATTATGATCTAAGTGACGCGATGCCCGAAAACTACACGGTCACCACGATTGAGCTGGGACGTCCCTCCGGAGCGCAAGTGGTTGAGGAAGCTGAAAATTCATTCTAGGTGTTGAAGGATAGGCTGGTGAAGAAAGAAGGGAAGTACAAAAGATTGAAAAGGGAACACAAGGCGTTGATCGAGTATGTGCAACATCTAGCACATCCCGTTACTCAGGAGAATCCAGCGATTGAGCTTCCACCTGAGCTACCATGAGAGCCAATCAGTGGCCTTGAGGAGATGAGGAGAGCTGTACGGGAAGGAGACAAGTGGATAAGCGGTGTCCACACTGAGGCAGAAAAATTCATGGCCGATCTTGTCTCAGCGTTTCAGAGTGCCTCTGGTATCCTTTCACGCCTAGATGATGTCGAGCAAGCTTGGGGAGACACCCATATTTTTCAAGACAAAACTATTCCTCGCCTTGCAGTTTTGATGCGTGTTCCCACGCAGACGTTGGTGAATGAAGGAGTGATCCAGGCAGGCGACAGGTATGATTTTCATGGGTGGCATTCGGCGGCATTCACTGGAAAGAGTTTCTTTGACACGACAGCTATGGAGTCCTCTAGGATCAGGAAAGCAATGAGGAATATCCACGAGGGTATCTTCAACATGTTGGATGCTTTGTTCGCAAGAAGGCTAACTCATGAGGAGGTAGAGACAGAAGGACTAAAGACAAGGTTGCAGCCTTTCTTTTCTGAGATGAGGACGTTTTCCCAACTGGATTTTGAAAACATCTCTACGTTTTCAACAATCATTCAGAGCACACAAGATTCTATTGAAGCTTGGGGAAAGTCTTGTGAAAAGCATGAGCAAATGGTGGCCATTCTGGAATATCAGCTAAATCTTACTCCATCAATTTCTGAGGAGGTTGACGAGGTGTTGGCACGATTCGTAGCTTACGCGGTCAAAGAGAAGAGCAAGGGAATCCGAGTCATGGACGAGAATCTTCTAGAAGGGTAGTGGGCATTAATTGCTCATAAGTGGTCAAGGAGGAATCTGCTATTTTTGGGAGCATTTATGACACCACTCCACCTTCTGGCGGTTTTTAGGGCAGAACTTGTCTAGGGCTAAGGTGGCTCGATCTGAGCCCTCCATTGTAATTCAATTTGGACCGTCCGTTGAGACTAGCCAGCTATATAAGGGGGAGTCCCCCTCATTTGTAATCGAATAGTCAGAATCAGGGAGTAGTCAGCAACTAGTGAAGCAGAATAGAGAGTAGATACTTTTGAGTTAGAGTAGTTTTCATTGCATTGTTGAAGAAGGGGAATTCTCCCTTTGAGAATTTTGTAAGAGATTGTCACAAAGGATATTCATAATAAAGCATTTCATTGATGGTGAATTCAAACTTTGTTGTGAGTAGTTCGTGAGGTTTCTTCTTCCTTTGACTTCAACTAGGACTTAATTTCATGCTAATAGTTAGATATGGATGCTTATGTTTGACGTAAGTGAGCTTCTCTGATCCATACCACTAACGATCTTACTGATGGTAAGCTCGTCTTGCGTGGTCAACTGGAACACATTACACTTAACTTCGGTCGAGATTCATATGTAGTTATGCATCGTTGTGATGGTAGTTGCATTATTGAATCCTGATTTGAACATCTTTCTTATCCTTTGAAGATTGTACTTACTTTGTCGAGGCTGTCCAATAGGAGGCTAGACAATGTTTGTTCGAAGTTCATTGAAGTTGAGCATAACACCCTTTTTGCATTTAGGTTAGAATTTAAATTTTAAGAAATTCCTGCAGCCATTCAAATTCCGCACACTTTTTGGTTAGTTTTAGGAAACTTGCACTCCAAAGCCAAATCATTCGCACAAAATCCCTTTCAAAGCAAATATCTGTTGTTTATTGCACGTATCCTGAACAATTGCGTAAGTCCCCTCGTAAGAACACAGCAATACACATCAACCAAACTGGGTCTATTCCCATTAAAGGAACCTTGGAGTTGAAAGCATGATCTTACTCGCAATCTTAGCATGCTGAATACTTTGTTCAAGAGAGAATAGGGTATCCGTTGGGAAACTTTGTTCTACTGATTGGTGCGGTCACAAAAACCACATCAACACTACCCAACTGTTTCAGTTGTGCCAGATCTCTGAAGAATAGTGTAGGATCACGTCTATCAAATCTCTCTACCAGTCTATCAATAAACTCCTGGTACGAGGTAATCCTGTCATGGTGAAGAGTAGCCATGCCATGAATCCACCAGTCATGTGCCACGCCATCAAGGTGAAGTGTTGAAAATCGAATGGCATCCTCCTCAGGCATGGGACGTAGTGTCAAGAATGTGTCAAGCTTACTGACCCAGGCACGTGCTGTAACTCTACCACTGCCATCAAAGTTCGCCAAAGTAAGCTTATTGGTAGCCTGTCTAAGATCATTCTGCTTGTTTCTAGGCCTCCTGTCATTCCTACTTCTAGTGTGTTCTCTCTTCTGGCTCATGAATCTATCGAAGTTAAGGTGCTCCTTAACTCTCGGTGGCAATGCATCCCATTCATCATGCATAACCATGATGTTATCTGCAAAATTTATCTCACCACCCTGTTCAACTTCGTCCACTTCCTCAGCATCATTTTTGGTAAAAGTAGGACATGTAGCTCTCTCAAAGGTGCGTGCTGGAGCTATGACTCTCTAAGGCTCTCTATGAATACTGCCTTCAAGATCTCGATCCAGATTCTGAGCTCTATTCATTGTCAAATTTTGGACATTTGTGCTGAGTTGTTGGAGAATAGTCGCCGCCTGTTCTTGGCCTGCAACCATGCCTCTGAGCACATCTCTAGCTTCTCTGTCCTCATCATCAAGATGATTCCTGCGAGATCCTTCAGCATCCCTGTCAGCCATGTTATCAAAGCCTAATTCTTCTTCCTGTTCGTCAAATGGAAATGCTGAAAAAGGTTCAAAAGTACTTGTCCACAGACCAAAACCCCTGCGTGAGTAATACCTTTCAAACCTATTCTGATGAGGCCGCATGTAGACTGCTAACCCTGCAGGCTGGTAGGATCAGTGCTCTGATACCACTGTGATGAGCCCTGTTGGCTCTCAACTCAAACCCCAGTAATTCTTAAGTCTTTTTAGTGTTATTTTAGTTTTTTAGAGAAAAGTTCTTAGACAGAAGAGAAGGGGCGCAGCATATAAAAGCTTGTAAATTGAAATACAGAGCAATTTCTCACATAATGGAAATGCAGAAGATGTTATTTCATTGAAACAATGAGATCATGAATGACAAACATACCAAAATGTCTCCAGTTATTTTATTTAAAACAGAAAGCCAGCTCGCCAGCCAAGAATGCTGAAAACGGACAATAATGGACGCCAAGCCTCTAGATCTGAGTTCTCCTGCCTCGAAACTGGATACAAGTCTCTGAAAATGCTAGACGCCAAGGATGGAAGACCAAAAGCAATCAAAAGGGAGGCGTTTCAGCCTAACCCTTCACACGCCTCTCTAGGATGCACAAATCCCAAGGTAAGTCGTACGGCCAAGGAAAGAATGTGTAATATCCCTGCTGGAAGCCTCCGAATCTAAAGAATGAAGCGCCACAAGAAGAAACCCTTTCTTATTGCAATCAACATAAAATCTCAATATATATTCTCTGTCTGAATCATGTAGAACCTCTGAATGAAGCTCTCAACTGCACTGATTCGATTGATCTTTCACAATCTCAAGAGTGCTCAACACTGAAGAGGTATCATTCTTCAATGGAAGATTGTTCAAACCCTGATCACAGGAGAATGCACAGGAAATAGCACAAGGCAAAGTCGAAATATCAAAAAGGTGAGTTTCTCATTGCCAAACATTGCCTTATATGCAAAAGGCACGAATTCCAAGAAAGATTCTCATATTTTAATCTTTTAAATTATATTTAAGTCATTTCAATAGTATTTGACTTAAATACTTGGGCGCACTTAATCAATTGAAGTGATTAAAATATTAAATCACTTTTAGAGAATATTAAAGTGATTTAAAAATATAAAGTCAATTTGACTTTATAATAAAATATTAAGTTAATAACTAACTTAAATCACTCAAATAGGCATAACTTCCACAAATCATCATAGAATCCTATGCTGTCAGAAGTTGTCGACTCCTGCGTTGCTAACGCCTGCCGTGAACCAATCACTGGGCTCTGAAAACAAGAACAATCAAACTCTCCAGAAAGTGCCACTGACCCTCTAACCAATCCAGCTAGCCCACAAGGGTCCAATAAAGGGCTAACACACTATTCCCGAGAACTGTCTAGAGAGGGGACATCACAGCTATCTATGATTGAACCTAAGAACTTCAAAGAAGCAAGAGAAAATAAGAATTGGGTAGAATGTAATGTCCCCATTGTTGTGAGCATCAGTTTGTAGAGGGTTTAGCCTATTCCTGACTCTCGTAGGCTAAGGAGCTAGGTTAGAGGGTCTTTTGGAGGCAGTTACCTGGTCAGTGGTTGGATTTTTCTCTTGGATTCTATTACACCCCGAATTCTATAGCTATTATTTCATAGGGCAAATTGATTGTAACAGATGAATCAATATGATGAATAAAACAATGATGTACTTGTTATCAATAATGGTGTTTTGTTTAAATGATGGTTTCATTTGATTGTTACTTCTATTGATTTAATTCTTGATTAAATGTTGCATACAATTATGGAATAATGTTATTCTAACTCGTGAGATGTTTTTACCTTGTTATGAGCATATGACTGCCGATGTCATGTCATGGTGTACAGGTATGAAGACTGTTCCTCCAGACAAAGGAGAGACATCATTCGGGGAGGAACTTGGTCGGGTAAACAGTAACGATTACCAATTGAGCTTACACACACGTCAGTATAGGCTCTAAGAAACCAAGTCAGTTATGTTGGTCTAGATAAGTCATCCTTAGGCTTTAGGAGTTATGTTTACTTCTTTATGCTTTGAAAGTGATGGTTACTCATTTGTCTGACTTACTGTGCTTTGACCTTAATGTGGAAAACGTGAATGGATATATGTTAATAGGTCGAGTGAGTATGTGTATACATGTATATAATGTACACGTATCCCTATGTATATACATGTCAATACATACGTATGCTTGGCAAATGGATATGCCCATACGTACATGTCGACATGGTATACATACATTTACGTGTGCACTGCGTACAATGATATACATACCCACGTTACCTATTGCCTGTGAATAATGATGTTAATAATAATATTTTATTGGAATTTACATATAATCATATTTACACGAATACATATGTATGTATATTGAAAGTATGCTGACTGGCTCGCAATATACATATGTAATAATTAATATGTATAAGTGTAAATATTTAAATATGTAAATGTTTATATATTTAATAATATATAAGTATATATTATATTATAGTTTTACTTAAATACATATATGTATATATTTAAATATATTTAAATAGTCATATTTAAATATATATATATATACATATATATCAGAGTAAATAAATCTATAATAGAAATATATAAACATATATATATTAAATATATAAGAATAATTGAATTTAATATTATTACCATAAGTAATTTGGGAAATTGAATATTACCTTGAGAAATTGGGAAAATGATTTTTACCTTGCATAGTTAAAATCTTTATTGAGAACATTATTATAAACTATGGAATAATTGATTAAATTAAAGAGTAATCGAACCATTAGTTTTGAAACTTGACTATAGAGAAAATGTAAAACTCAAATCGATCCTTTTGGTTGAAATATTTAAATCAAAGAGAAATCAAAATAATTACTGAGAACATTTGGAAAAGAGAAAAATATGTTTTATTTTGAAAAGTTCATGAAAATTGCCTGAGAAAGTCGCATGCTTGAAGAAAAACGCGTCTGAAGCACGCGGGCAGAGAATAGGTCATTGAATGATGCTAACACTGTTCTTTAGGCATAAAAAATGGCAACGTGGGTTGTTGCAGGCTTGACCTATCATTTGAAACGAATTTTTCAAATCATTTATCTCAAAATACCTTAAAAATCTGAAGATGCCTTGAGCTGTCGACTTATCAAATTCGCCATGTGAAGTCGTGGCTTGAAGGGATAATGATTTACTTGAGATTTTCACCACAAATCTCTCAAGAAGTTTCTCAAATTTCAGTGTTGGCAGCTTGGACGCCTTAGGAAGAGGAGATAGTTGAGTTTCTAAACACTATATAAAGGTTGCTTTGTTCATTCTTCAACACACGAATTTGGAGTTCAAGTTTAGTCTCTTTTGTTGAGAGAGTTGAGTTCATCATTATAGAGTGAGATTTATTCTACTAAGAGAGCTTCTGTTGTGAGAACATTAAACATATTTGAGATCAAATTCAGAGTGTTTATCATTTGTTGAGTGAGTCCCTAAAACTGCTAAGAGTGTATTCTGCTTAGCATTCATTATAACTGAGAATAGCAGATTGAAATTATCAATAGTTGTGTTAAGAGTTCATCAACAGAGCTAGCTGGAAGTCCTTTGGCTGGAGGCTAAAGGAGTAGTAATCTCACACTTGATTAGCACCTGTGGGAAGCTCTTGTCAGGCATGTTATCTCTATTACTTTTCATAAAGCTGCTATTCTTCTTTTGTTTAGAAGAGTTTACAAATAAAAGTCCGCTTTCATTGTAAAACAATAGGGAATGAAGGTCATTCTATATGGTATACTTGGAAAGAATTTCTAAAAGAATTGCTTTAATTATAGAGTTGTTGTTGAATCATTAAACAAGAGGAAAACTTGTGAAATAAGAAGGTTTTTGCAGGTTCTATACTATTAGCTCTTGCATTCAATAATGTACGGTTTATGTTAGAATTTACTGATGCATTGAAGAGCAAATTGCATTATTTGTATTGACTCCATATAAGGAGTGTATGCTTGTATATAGCTATTTAATACCAAGGAATGAATCGAGGGCATTTAATAAGTTACCGATCACAACTAGTTTAAAATTAACTTAGTCAAGTTAAGGAAGCTCCTAGAATGAAGATGTCCAGAATTAAGGGAGATAGTTGTGAGTAATTGTTAAGTTGTCCTCCATTCTAGTAGTTAGCTTGTTGTAGGAAGTCTAGGGTACGGACTACCCCGATAGACCAACCTACGCGTAGAGGAAGGAAGCCTCGAGTCAAATCGGCCCTGAGTAGTGTTATGATAGATGACCTTCATTCGAAGTACTGAATGAGAATACTTTGGCCAAAGTAGTGAAAGGTACGACATCCACTTAGGTGTGAGATAGTTGAGACTACACTGTCAATTCATTGTGATCCGAGAACTAGTTCGAGATTGTGAAATAGCAAGGTTCTAATTGTGTAGGACACAGCACTATGCTCAGTTGGTGATCGTTAAAGGATACCCTACCAATCTCTTCTTCGAAGGGAGGGCCATCTATCTAACGATAGGTGTGCAGGGGATCGCATTATAAGTCCGTGGTTGGCGGAAAAGCGCCCGAGTGATGTTTCTCCTCCACAGCAAGTGGCCGATGTACCAAGATTTGAAAGGACAGACTCTTGGACCTTCTTACTTCTATTTGTGCAAAAGCTTACGAGCTATGTATGTAACTATATTACTTTTGAACTCTGATTTATATTTTCAATGAAAATGGAATTCATGTGGAAATATATTGTAACTTGTATACATTTATCAATAAAGAAAGGAAAAATTTTATTGTATTATCTTTGTTACTTGTTACCTTTACATGTTTAAAGTGAAATTTGGAAAAAAATTAATTTACGCAAAGGAATAGGTCGTTACAGATTCAGTAGTTATAAGGGGGTTTCCTATGTTATGTTGAATGTTGGAAAACATAATGTTGTTATCCGGATGTTGAAAAACATAATTTGTTATCTGGATGTTGGGAAACCAAATGTTTTTCCATCATGTTTGCACTTTATGAATTATATAGTTATATTTTAATATTATTATAAAATGCAAATATAAAATAGTATTATTAATGATTTATTAGAAGATTCTAGATGGGCCGCCCTCAAGAGAAGAAAAGTATATTAAGAGGGCATGGGCTTTACTTCTAATCATCCAGGATTTGATATTTGATTTGTAGTTCTTGTGTGGAAAAGAAACCAGCTAGGGTTTCTGCCATTTTTGAACCTTTGGGAACGAAACTCTCATTGGTTGTGCAATTTTGAGGTTGTTAAACTGTCATGTCCCCAATTTGGAGCAATAAGGAGAATATATTAAATTAATTACTTATAAGGTTATTAAATAAATAAATATTAAAAAGTAACCTTATATTTAATTAATTTAATATTAAAGTAACTATAAATAAAATAATATCAAAAAGTCACTTAAAAGAATAAAATAATAATTTATTCTAGAAGCTTCTTGAAAATACTTGTGAATTCTTTATAAGAAGCTTTCGGAGGGCATTTGAGATCATCCTGGAGTCAATTACAATTTATGAATATTGGAGAGCTTGAATGTTTGGTTGGAGAAGTCATTCTCTAAGTTCACTAGTTTCAATTGTGGAACACTAGCCCTAGCTAGAAATTGGAGAAAGTTACCTCAGACTTTCAATTTGTGCCTACAATCTCAAAATTTTGTGGCTTGCAGCCAAATTTTGAAGAATAAGAGAAAATCAATTGTTAGAAGAAGTTGCAGATTTGTTCTGAAGAAATTCTCAGTTTTAATGGTGGAACTTCATGCTTGGCTGAGGACGATTTCAGGAAACTTATTTGCAAATCTTTGGTAAATAATTTCCAGTCAAATGGATCATCAATTTTGACAATTAAAGAAGGTGATTTCCATCTCAAGCTGGATAGATTTAATATATAACAAGCATATAAAAAATCAGAAGTCTTTGGAGGCTGGGCACACAAAATAAAGGGTACGATTTTGTTTGAAGTTCATGAAAAAATTCGTCCAAGTTGTTTGAGTGAGTCGTTGGGCCTCTAGGAGCATAAACACAAGGAGGCAAGAGGAAAGAATGGTATTTAAAGGAGATTCAAATTTGTTCTTCAGGCTGCAATTCCAGTAATAGCAAATTTACCAGGTTCACTCTCAATAATTGAAATACCAAAGCTTCATATGCTGTTTTGAGTTAGTGCTGTAGTGAATAGTTGATTAGGAAATTACATTTCAGAAATTGGCACTTATTGTAATCGCTGTTTTTTAGCAGCCATATGCATTGTAATTTCAGTTATGGCATGATACAGAAGGAATAAGAAATTCTGAGATGATTTCATATGTATGCGCAGCTTGCACTTCATTCATATTATCAATTTGAAGGATTTAGTTTGTCTGCAATTTAGTTGACAAAATGTCTCTCATTAGTAATGTATTACATTGTATTAGTTTTCATGCCAAGTGTTCATAGAAATGCCTCTTGGCTGTAGGTTTATATTTTGCATCTTTACTTCATGTATTTGCATCTGAAAACACAAAAAGAGCTGCACTTTCATAATAGAGGTTTGCATAGACATTTTAGAAGTCCATTACAAAGCATTCAAAACTTCATTGCATCAAGAAACATCCAAACAAGAAAACTGAAACAAAAATCAGCAAGCAAGAAGATTGTCAGCAAAGTGTTTGACAAAATACCATAGGCAGCAAATCAAGGATTTTATATCAGATTTGGTCAAGCACTTTACAGAAACTATCAAACATAATGTGTTATCCGGATGTTGGGAAACCAAATGTTTTGCCATCATGTTTGCACTTTATGAATTATAAAGTTATATTTTAATATTATTATAAAGTGCAAATATAAAATAATATTATTAATGATTTATTAGAAGATTCTAGATGGGCCGACCTCAAGAGAAGAAAAGTATATTAAGAGGGGGTGGGCTTTGCTTCTAATCATCCAGGAATTGACATTTGAATTGAAGAACTTGTTTGGTGAAGGAGCTAGCTAAGGTTTCTGCCATTATTGGACCTTTGGGAACGAAACTCTCATTGGTTGAGCAATTTTGAGGCTATGAAACTATTAGCTGAGATTATTGCCAGTTGTGGGCTTCATTTCAAAAGTTCAACTTGTGCTTGCATTGCAAATTTTGTGGCCTTTGGCCAAATTTGGGAATAGAGATTTCACATCAGCTTATTGAAACAAAATTGTGATAGTTCGATTGGAGATCAAATTGCAGATTGGTAACAACATTGCTTGGCATTTTGGAGGCAGCTATGACATTAAAAATATTTTGATTGGTTACCTCAGCCAAGACAATCTGCAAACTTGGAAGCTACGATTTTGTTCACGCAGCTCCTAATGTGCATCGATTTCATTGAGGGATTGAAGCGCACCACTCTAGAGGCTTTGGGCACGAAGTTAGTGGCTGTTTGAAGGTGTTTAAAGCTGCCAATAATTTATATCTAATGCTGCAAGTCAGAACAGAGGCGGCTGCAAGAAGAATTCGATTTGGCTGGGAGAAGGCACCAATTTTCAAGTTGAAGGCTGCCACTTCTTCAAATATAGACACTCATTTACTCCAGATTCTTCATCATTTTAGAGTAGTTTGGATTGACATTTTAGTCATCTAAGATTGTTGTTGTAGGTGTGCATTTTGTACTGAGAATTTATATTGTAATGCCAAGAATCTTGGCTCATCTTTTCTATATCAGCATTGTAGTGAGGTTGGCATTTCAATAAGAAGAAATAATTTGCATGTCATATGTTTGATGTAATGTTCATTTTAATATCATTCATAATCAACCTATTAGTTTGCATGCCAATTGTTTGACAAAATGTCAATTGGCTGTAGGATCTCATTTTGGCATAAATAATATTATAATATTGCATACCAAGTGTTTGCATTAATGCCATTTGGCTATAAGTGCATAAATGTCATCTTAGATTGCATCCAAAGTGTTTGTCTTAATTCCTAGTTGTTGTAGATGCACATTTCTCATATAGTATTCATGTATTTGCATTTGAAAATCCAAAAAGAGAATTGCATTGCATTTAGTTCTTTGCTTAGACATCATAGAAGTCTTTTGAAAGCATTTATATCATATTTGACATCATTTCAAGCAAACAAAATCAGACTGAAACCTCAGACCAGCAAGCAAAGGGGTTGTATGCAAAGTGTTTGTCGATATTCCTTGAACCTCTAATCAGCATTTTGAGGTTGATTTAGGCAAGGGATATTACATAGAAGCTATGAATGAAGAGTTGAATCAGATCGAGAAGAATGATACTTGGGAACTTGTCCCAAGACCCAAGGACAAAAATGTTATTGGAACTAAGTTGGTGTTCAGAAACAAGTTGAATGAAGATGGTTAGATTATGAGAAACAAAGCAAGATTGGTATGTAAAGGTTATGTTCAAATAAAAGTTGTTGATTTTGAAGAAACTTTTGCTCTAGTTGCTAGGATGGAAGCCATAAGGATGTTCTTGGCTTATGCCAGTTTTTAGAACTTCACAGTATACCAAATGGATGTTAAATCTGCCTCCCTGAATGGAGATCTGGAAGAAATCTACATTGAACAACCAGAAGGATTCCTACTATCAAAAAATGAAGACTATGTATGTAGATGGAAGAAGGCACTTTATGGGTTGAAACCAAAGATGGAAGACTCGCCGAGTCATAAAAAATTCACAAGATTTTCCTCTAGCAAAGTTTTTTCGATGTTAACTCGCAGAGTTTATTGGGTGAGTTTTTTCGAGTTTTCAAAAAACTTGGTGAGTTTTTCGGTGAGTACTCGCTGAAAACTCGTGAGTTTGATGGAAAAACTTGGCTACATCATAAACATAAACGTCTTTTTGAAGGTTCATTTCATTTCAAAAACACTTGAAACTTTGTGTGGAGACCAAAACCCCCCCAAGCAAGAAGACACCATTTGCAACGATTTGTCATCGAGAAGAGCGGATTCAAACGCATTTTTGTGCAGATTTTCAAAGCAAATTTGAATCACAGATAGAGTTTCGGTTTTCCTTTTTTCTTTTTGATTAATCATTTTTTTTCATTCTTGTTGCAAAATATTCAATCCAAATTGAAAAAAAAACTTCGTAGAGCACAAACAAACAAGTTTTTAGCATTTAGAATCCAAAAAACAAGACTCATCACCATTTTTTTATTTTTTTTTCTAATTTTTTTCATTATTTTCACTGTTTTTTTATTTGTTCAAACCTAGGTTCATTTTTTGTGTAGAATGTTTAGATTAGTTAATTTATAATTCATTTAAACACATTTGTATCAATTTAAATCAAATTTAGAGAGATTTTTTAATGATTTGGGGTTTTTTTTTTAATTTTTTGTATGTGTAGGTTGAATACGCACTATAATGGCTTCTAGTGCTTCAGGTTCAAGCTCAACCTCAGGCTCCACCCCATCGGTTCCCACACCATCATGGGTTCTAGGCATTCATCCTCCAGGAGCTAGAGACCCTGCATGGAAGTATGTTGTGAGAGAGCTAGTACCTGGATCAATTGTTTGCAGTGAGTGTAAGAATGTATATCATGGAGGCATAAATTGCCTCAAATACCATCTTTCAGGCATTCCTCGACGTGATGCCAAGCCTTGTGAACAGGGCAAAAAAGAGATTAGAAGAGAGATACTTGCCCTACTTTCAACTACCGAGGAAAGAAAAATGCAAAGGGAGAGAACAAAAGCAGCCATAGCAACAACCATAGCTAGTGGACATGGTCAAGAGCCCGAGCAAGTGGAGATAGAGTCAGATGAGGAGGCAAATATTGGCATTGTGGGCTCTCTTTGTGGTCCACAGATTCGCACTCATGGCATAGCCACAGCCACACCTCCTCTAGGGCCTCCCCTTTCCTCTACTTCGAGTAGAGTGCCACCACCACTGCCTACATCTTCACACACACCACAAAGTTTTTTTGTGCTGCGAAACACACCAGGAGCACATATGTCATTGGAGGCTACAGGGTGGAATAAGGAGATGCATCAACATGCCAACATGGCATGTGCAGACTTTTGGTATTTCAATAACATACCATTCAATATGGCAAGTAGTCCCTATTGGCACAATTTGGTCACCGCATTGACAATTGCGAGAAAAGGCTACAAGCCACCTTCTCGCAAAGACTTGAGTGGGAGGTTAGTCAACTTAAATTTTATGCTAAGTTTATGTTCTTTAATTTAAATTAATTTATGTTGAATTCAAGCTATTTTTTGTTTAAAAATTACAATTTTGTACTTATTTAATTATTTTACTTTGTAATTGCAAGTTGATCACAAATGCAACCGAAAAGGCAATGCATGTAGTGGAAGAACAAAAGAATAAATGGAAGAAATATGGCTGCACCATTCTTTCTAATGGGTGGACGGATGGGAGAAACCACACCATCCTTAATTTTTTGGTTGCTTCCAAAGGTGAAGTGTTTTGGAAATCGGTGGATGCCTCCAACAAAGATAAAAACTACAGAAACATTGTGTACATTGTTGGAGGAAGTTGTCATGGAGGTGAGGATTGATAATGTGGTGCAAGTCATCACGGATAATGCAGCAATGTAATTGGAAGCTGGGAGAATGCTTGAGATTAGACATCCATCACTCTTTTGGTCGCCTTGTGCGGCCCATTTTCTTGACATTCTTTTGGAGGACATAGGCAAACTTGTTTGGGTGGCACTGATTGTAGATTGGAATGACCCCCTTATAATTTTTTCAAAGTTTTGCAACACTTCAACAATGGCACCCGTCAACATTAGCCAAAATCAAATCAACTGCTGAAAGTAACCCTACGCTAAGAATGTACCCCAGGATCCCAATGTTGGGCAATGTGTGAGCATATGGCACCAGGGATTGTTAGTCTTTAACTGAATGAAGTATAATGCTGGAAAGTAAAGTTTATGCAACTCGACCATGTATTTAGGTGGGAGTGATTTGATGGCCCAGTCGATCATCAATATGAGTGCAAGTTTAGAAAGTAAATGGACGGCTCAGCCAATCAACAATATGAATACTAAAAGTAAAGAAGGGTGGCAAGCCGACCCCAATACAATATGCAAGATGGCAATACAATATGCAAGACAGCAAGGCCTATCTCTTCCGCCAATGGGGGGAATGATAATACTTAAACAAAAGTAAACAAAGCGGCGAGGCCAACTTCTTCCACTAAAGTGGGAATACAATAGAAATTAACAGAATGTAAATATGAGTTGATCAATACTACTGAAACAACTTTACAATTAGAATCAATCCTGCAAGAAGCCAAAGATTAAGCTGTCCAAGAAGCTGCAATATTATTATTTGATCTCCCACCTTCAAAGACTCACTAAATAAGAAAACCCACCCCAAAAACTCCAACTTCTACAAATTGAAATATCAAACCAGCAAACTAAAAACTACAAATTAGCAACTAATAAACTCACTAAAATGCTTATAACTCACTCAAAATTACTCCAAATGACATGAAACGAAATGAACATGACCCCTAGAGGGATGGTGACCAAGCTAGGACTAAGAAACAGCTGCAAACTGATGATATTTATTTTTCTAAAGCTTTCCAAGACTTCCCAAGCAAAGGTGCGACTTGGAGAGAGAGTCGACCTGCAAGATAAAATCTAGGACTCCAAAATAAATTCTCAAAACTTGCACAAAGGGGCGCCATGAGCCAAGGAACTAATTTATCAACTACCCAGAACCAAACAAAAATCACCAAGAGAGTTACGAGTAAAAACCTACTTCAGCCACACCCAAACCAGCAACCTATAAACTAAAAAAACACACCAAAAGACATCAGAAAACATCAAAAGAATCCATTACAATAAGCTCAATCTACTCTTCAGTGTAAAGAACGGCCCCTAACTCAGCTAGTTGCTATCTTTCAAGCAAGAAACCAAGTCCAAGCTAGGAGGTATGCATTCCTCGAAGCAAACCTGTCACCATTTGGGTAGCATTTCATTATAATTTCTTCATGGATGACAAACAAAGAGCCCAACACTCTTATTTATAGCCTTTTATCTCCAAATTCAAATTTTCATTTCCCTCTCTTTAGAGTGCCCAACTTGGATTTGCATTTTATTTTTAATTTCATCTATCTCCTTGACTTGGCATCCCCACATGAAGAAGAATTACTTAATAAAAAATGCAAACAAAACATTTCTTTAGGCGTCCCACTTCAACAAGGATATTTTAACTTGAAATATTTCAATAATCTCCAGATTGCATTTCATTTCACCTCCTTCCCAAGTCATCCAACACATGAAGACAAATAAAATTTATTAAAATTCCAAATAGTCTTCAAAGTTAGGCATCCAAAGTATAAAGTGGAATATATTAATAAAATAACTTTTCTCCTCAATAAGGCGTCCAAAATAATAAAGTGAAATATCATTTAAAATTGCCTTTTTAATTAAAATCACTTATCCCTCCAAGCTAGGCTTCCATCATGCCTTAGCAAAAATTTCACTTTATTAAAATATTTTACCTCATCAAAGGAAGCACCTATCTCAAGCTCTGACTTGCCAAAAATAACTCCAAGAATGCTGGAATGACCAACTGCTCAAGCTGACTTGCCAAAAATAGCCACTGCACTGACTACTGAACTATTGCTAAAAATAGCACTGCCAAAAATAGTACTTACTAAAAATAGCATACTGCTAAAAATAGTAAGTTGTTCCAAACTCATTTTGAGCACAAATTGCGCAGCCGTCGCAACTTACTAAAAATAGTAAGTTTGGAAAAAAAATTTGATTTAGTTGCATGACACACCATCGCGAAGCTCTCTGATTCCTAGAAAGAATCCAAAATCAGAACTATAAAACTCCAATATGCAAGCCTCCAAAACTGCCAAGGAAACAACCAAAAATGCAAGTTATTATCTTGTCATGCATGTTACCACATCCCGAAGCTCTCCAAAAACCCAAAAAGCTCCACTAGACAGGCATCAAAAAATATCGCATGCAAGCCTTCAAAACCTCCTCTAAGAGTGGAAACCCTAATTTCAGAGTCTAACTAGCCTACAGGCTTCCAAAAATAGGCTATCAGACACAGAAGAGCATATGGCTAAAATGGGGACATTACAATCCGCCCTTCCCAAAATTGCTTGTCCTCAAGCAATTGCACAACACTCCAACTAATCTTAGGGTCCCATGTCCATCTCTGAAAAGACCCACCATGTTGATGCTACTCCACTCTAATCACACAAATGAAGCCACTGAACCAAAACTACACTAACCTTCCCTACAACCTCAAGGAGTTAACATGCCTGAAGTTCAAACTAAGAAACATGGAAGGATTGAAATCAAAATCTAGCATCTCAAGCCCAATAAAAACATCTGCAATGTCAATAACTGTCACCATTTTGAACACAAAGAAGAATAATCTAATCAATTCAAAAACATCAGCATAACTTCTCAAAGCATCAAACAAGATCTCAGTGGTAAGAATCTTGAAATGCCAAGCCCAATCAAGCAATGGTTCAAGAAAATGTACAAAGATAGCCACTAGAATGAGCACAATTTCTATCCAAAAGCTGATTATGCACTGTCTGAACCACCAATTCTCTCAATTGAAGCCATAAACCATCTTTGGAAAGAGATTGGAAAGTCTGAAATTGAATGCACCAGCTACCAAACAAGACTGAAATGATCATCTTGAGATATGATTTAAGAAGATCAGCATCCAAGGAGATAGATAGCTGCTGCAAAACTGAAAATCATCATCCAAAATATCATTTCTGCTCATATCCACAACTGAAAACAACCTCACTGAAGATTTCATCACAGCCAAGAACCATTCGTTGCTCAACTTTTCTCTCCAAAACTCCAATTGAAGATCAGAAATAATCATCAAATGGTTGATAAAGAAGGTAACAGCACTCAGAGAACTAAAAACTTGAGGCTTATCATTCCAACATACCTTCTTGTCACATATCAAATGCAAAATGATGTCAGGATCCCAAATCATAAGTAGAGAAGAACCATTCCTTAAATAAAGAATTACTCTGATTATAACGCTTTGACCAATACGTTATATTTGAATCATCGCCTCTTGAAACTCTAAAAAGTATTCAACAAATCTGAATTCATTGAGAAAGTTGAATTCGAAATCATGAGATAAGAACTGCTGGAAAGATTCAAGGAACCCTTCGTCAAGCTCCATTTTGAAATTAGTTACTCTTAAAGAAGGTGGTGCAAGCAAGAAGTCCGATAGGAATCTGACAAGCATCCGCATCAAATAATGAATAAATTTGTCATCGAAGTGCCAATCAACTCTTTGTTGCCATTCAAGATTAGTGACTCCATTCCTCCTTGATTCTTGATTCTCCATCTCCTAAAGGGTGGATAGGCTAAGAAAATCAATAAAGTCTTCATGTATCATCATCCCACTGTTGGAAGAAGTGTTAGATATTTCCCCTTCGACATTAGTGTCAAAAGAGATTTTCACTTGGTTTGATGTCAAATCATCCATCACAAAGAGAGGATTATCATAACTTTCCTCAACACTCACTTCAAATAGAGGATTATTAAAAACTTGAAAGTCATTCCTTTCATCTTGCTGCTTCAAATCTAAATATGCAACTTTTGATTTTCTTGAGAGGCTTTCAAGATCAAACTCGTCTTGAAGACTATCAAGCTCTCCAATCACTTGCTTGATTTCTTCAGCTCTTTGTGCACCCTCTTGCTCCTTGAAAAGTTTGAAGTCAGCAAACTAGTCTTCAACCTCCGTTAGAGCCAATTAAGTTTTTTTTAGCATGACCTTTGTTGATTCGATTTCCAGAGTGAGCTCATCAACCTTTCTCTCCTTTTCTTGGAAAGCACAAATGGACTTCTTTGCAATTTCAATGGCATGATCTCAATCTTCAATCAAGTGTATGTACTCGGACTTCAAGGTCTCCAAGGAATCTCTAATGAGTTGCAAATTGGGAAGAGCAACTTCATCTTTAACTCCCCTTCGCCTCTCTTCCAACTAATCCTTCTAGTAGAGCTCTTCAACCAAGCTATGTGTGCGATCAAATTGTGATAGAACTCGCACTTCTCTTTCAAAGGACTCTCTGACTTGATCTTCCCTCTCAAGAATATGCAAAGATGGTGGATTGCCGATTGGCTACTTTTCAAAATCAGAACTTTGTTTTGCATCTTCGCTGCCCTCAGAGCTGCTCCAACCTTCCTATCTTTCACCATCAACTAGCAGAGAATGCTCAATCTCATGGAGAGGAACATACTCCACAATTTCTTCAACCCTAAGTTTGCAATCAGCTTCTTGAATTGGAAAATCAGACTTGTGTTCAAAAACCTCTTTAAATCTTTCTTCTTCAAGAGCCATAAGGTCTTCTAGCTCTTCTTCCTCCCCACTGTCTCCTTGATCAAAGGTTATGGCAGCCCCAAACTTGATCAGTGAGTCATCAAAGAACACTGTCCTAAAAGTTTTGGAAGCAACAAAATCCTCCTTAGTGGCTGCAACCAACTCAAGGGAATCACCATGGAACTTTGCCAAACAATCTTCTTCATCAAAAACAACTTCTCTTTCAATGGCCACCTCAAAGCTTGCAATGCAATCAGAATTTTGGTTTTCATCAAGATCAAAGGGACACTTATCCCACGCAGGTTCTTTGTCATAGCTTGATGCCAATACACCCGGATCCCAAATGCTAATGGGTTGATTGAGATGGCCAACAGGAAAATATGTAATGAGCCTTGCTCAAACTGACCTCAAAATGATGATAAGGAACTCAAAGAATATCGTCAAACAATTCACTTGCAACCTCTCAGCTTGCTGGTTTATGTGATCAGACTGATATGTTCTTTGAAAATTGACTAATGAATGCTTCCAATGCTTGAAAGCCAACTCTACTATGCATAAACAATCACTTAGATGCATTTACAACTTCCCTTTTATCAATTACAATGCACTTCAATGCTTTCTATATGCAAATTATTCATCTTCAGCCACTTGACATTATGTCAAACAGTTGGCATTCAAGGGATGGATGACTCTTATAAATTTCAGTTTACTTCAATAACTTATAACAGCACTTGTGATTGCAAGTATTGCTTGGAGTTCACTTCTAAATGATTCTATAATGAGTATACTCAAATGAAGATGCAACATGAACTTTTTTGCTTTTCAAATGCAATAACATGAGAAACTAGGAATGCAATGTGCAACTACAGCATGTAGACATTATGTCAAACACTTGCCATGCATACTTCAAATGCAAATATCAAAGTCTCAGACCAGCAACTACTTCTCCCTTTATTGCTATCAAATGCAGCCTTACAATATTCTTCCCAAATTGCCAAGACTCTTGGCATTACACATGATTTTCCAATGATATTTTCTGAGTACAACTACAGCCCTCTTATGACAATTACATATGCAAATATTCAATGGAAAATAATATGAGAACCTGATTGAAAAGGATGCCTTGGCTGGTAGTTGATGAAGCAAGCAAATTTGATGCCAAAATCTCCTTCCACAAGCCAAATCGATTTATTTCTTGGGCCACCCCTGTTCTGGTCTGAATTGCAAAAATAAAATGATATCCACTTTCTTGCTGCCTCTATTCTTCCTTAATGGGGTCGCCTAGTCCTCTCCTTGCAAGCACTCCACTTCTTGGTTAAAGTTAAGCCTCTATGAGGCCTCCACCAACAAAATCGTGGCTTCCTTGTTGACTGCAATTTCTTGATAAAAATTGTATCAAGCCTGCAATCTGCCCTTCAAATGATCAAATAACATGAAGAAATCGATGCCAATGAATGATACAATAATTCTCAATGCAAGGCACCTCTAATTCCAATCGCCATATGCCAAATTAGCCAATGGCCACTCTATTTTGCTCACATAAGTAATCAACCTAGCAATACCTCAGCTGCTGTGTTGAATCCAAACCCTTATTCAGAAAGTACAATAATACATCAGCTATTGTACTCAAATATATTTCACAATGAAGCACAAATAGAAAGTCTGAAGTAACTTTCTCCCAACTGCAATAATTCAAGTGATATTTCACACCCTCAAAATTGCTATCAATAGGAAGTCTTCGTTTCCTATGACAATGAAGTAATCTGCAAAAACCCTAGGCTCCACAAGATGCAACAACAACAACATCAAATCTGCCCTTGTGAGAATGAAGCCCAAGATGCCTATTTATTCTTTTTCTCCACTTTCTCCAAAAACTTCTAGAACATTATTTTATTTTATTTAAGTGACTTTATATAATATATTAAAAATCAAGTCACTTTATTAAATTAATTAAATATAAGGTTACCTTATAATATTGATTTAATTAATAACCTTATAAATAATTAACTTAATACCACTTTATAATTTAATTAAAATAACTAATTAGTCATCTTCATAAAATAATCATTATTTTGGACAACTTAATTAAATTAATTAAATCAAACTACCACCAAAACGGGGACATTACAAAATACTTATCATGCTCCTCTTGAAGTGTTGAATCTTTGAATGAGTCACTCCCTATTTCACTTAAACTGATATCTTCATTAGTAGCTTCCTCCAAGAGCTTAGTTTGATGATCAAACCCAAGACCACCCATGTCACTATCATTGTATTGGAAATAAGAGTCATCAAAGCTGGCTGCTTCGAATACTTTATCATTTTTATCTTCAACGAACCCATCATGAATAGGTATGTTACTGATTTCTTCATGTGGAACTTCTTGGAAAGTTGGGACAACAAGAAGAGGAAAATCCTTCATCATCAAATCTTCAACATGACCATGCATGAACTCATTGGATTCGTCTCCAAGACCACTAATATTTCCTTCATCTTGCTCTTCTTCAACAAACTCATCCCACACAACAGTACTACCAACATCTTCTGTGAAGCCCTTAGTCTCAAGACCTTCATTGGATGAATCTTCATTAGGACTCAAGACTGTTGTAATGTTCTTTTCACTGAACTGATCTTCATCACTTCCTATCACATGTAAGTCTAAGGGAGTATTTTGAGGCTCTACCACACACTCTTCAACTGTCAAGGTATCTTCATCAAACTCACGATCATTTTGAGGTAACATGTGCACCTTGCTTGTGCCTTCTTCAATACTAGTTGATTGATTTTTCTCTTCAACTTGCTTACTCGTGGGCTGCAAACCACAAACAAGAACTTCTGCTTCTTTCTCTATCCCTTTATCAATAGAATGTTTTGTTTTTCCATTCAAACCTTTAGATTTTGCAAATATCCTCAAGTATGCCCCTTTAATGTCAGGATCTCTCATAAGCATGGACAACCCCCATAACAACTCAGATATAGACTTCTCTGTAGCCATCTGACAACTAAGCTCTATTTTTCCCAGGATGGCAGGATCTTGGTTTTGGTACCACTGGAATAACCCCCTTATAATTTTTTCAAATTTTTGCAACAACACTTCAACAATGGCACCCGTCAGCATTAGCCAAAATCAAATCAACTACTGAAAGTAACCTTACGCCAAGAAAGTACACCAGGATCCCAATGTTGGGCAAGGTGTGAGCATATGGCACCGAAGATCATTAGTCTCCAACTCAATGAAGTATAATGCTGGAAAGTAAAGTTTATGCAACTTGACTGCGAATTTCAGCTAGAGTAATTTGATGGCACAGCCGATCAGCAATATGAGTGCAAGAATAGAAATTAAATGGACGGCTCAACCGATCAACAATATGAATATTGAAAGTAAAGAAGGGCGGCAAGCCAACCCCAATACAATATGCAAGACGGCGAAGCCTGTCTCTTCCACCAATGGTGGGAATGATAATGCTTAAACAAAAGTAAACAAGGCGGCAAGGCCAGCCTCTTCCACTAAAGTGGGAATACAATCGAAATTAGCAAAATGTAAATATGAGTTGATCAATACTACTGAAACAACTTTACAATTAGAATCAATCCTGCAAAAAGCCAAAGGTTAAGCTGTCCAAGAAGCTGAAATATTATTATTTGATCTCCCACCTTCAAAGACTCACTAAATAAGAAAACCCACCCCAAAAACTCCAACTTCTACAAACTGAAATATCAGACCAGCAAACTGAAAACTACAGACCAACAACTCCTAAACTCACTAAAATTCTCATAAATCACTCAAAACTACTCCAAATGACATGAAACAAAATGCACATGACCCCTAGAGGGATGGCAACCAAGCTAGGACTAAGAAATAGTTGCAAACTGATGATATTTATTTTTTTGAAGCTTTCCAAGACTTCCCAGGCAAATGTACGACCTGGAGAGAAAGTCGACCTGCAAGATAAAATCAAGGACTCCAAAATAAATTCTCAAAACTTGCACAAAAGGGTGCCCTAAGCCAAGGAATTGATTTATCAACTACCCAGAACCAAACAAAAATTGCCAAGAGAGTTATGAGTAAAAACCTACTTCAACCACATCCAAACCAACAACCTGTAAACTGCCAAAACACACTAAAAGACATCAGAAAACATCAAAAGACTCTATTACAATAAGCTCAATCTATTCTTTAGTGTAAAGAATAGCCTCTAACTCAACTAGTTGCTATCTTTCAAGCAAGAAACCAAGTCCAAGCTAGGAGGTATGCATTCCTCGAAGCAAACCTGTCACCATTTCAGTAGCATTTCATTATAATTTCTTCATGGATGAAAAACAAAGAGCCGAACACTCTTATTTATAGCCTTCTGTCTCCAAATTCAAATTTCCATTTCCCTCTCTTTAGAGGGCCCAACTTGGAATTGCATTTTATTTTTAATTTCATCTATCTCCTTGACTTGGCGTCCCCACATGAAGAAGAATTACTTAATAAAAAATGCGAATAAAACATTGCTTTAGGCATCCCACTTCAACAAGGATATTTTAACCTTAGAAATATTTCAATAATCTCCAGATTGCATTTCATTTCACCTCCTTCACAAGTCGTCCAACACATGAAGACAAATAAACTTTATTAAAATTCCAAATAGTCTTCAAAGTTAGGCGTCCAAAGTATAAAGTGGAATATATTAATAAAATATCTTTTCTCCTCAATAGGGCATCTAGAATAATAAAGTGAAATGCCATTTAATATTGCCTTTTTAATTAAAATCACTTATCCCTCCAAGCTTGGCATCCATCATGCCTTAGCAAAAATTTCACTTTATTAAAATATTTTACCTCATCAAAGGAAGTGCCTATCTCAAGCTCTGACTTGCCAAAAATAACTCTAAGAATGTTGGAATGACCAAATGCTCAAGCTGACCTACAAGAAATAGCCACTACACTGACTGCTAAACTGCTACTAAATATAGCACTGCCAAAAATAATACGTACTAAAAATAGCATACTGCTAAAAATAGTAAGTTGTTCCAAACTCATTTTGAGCACAAACTGGTCAATCGTTGCTACTTACTAAAAATAGTAAGTCCAGAAAAGTTCTTTGATTCAGTTGCATGACACACCATCACGAAGCTCTCTAAAAACCCAGAAG
Organism: Sequoia sempervirens; assembly: GCA_007258455.2. Classification (NCBI taxonomy): domain Eukaryota; kingdom Viridiplantae; phylum Streptophyta; class Pinopsida; order Cupressales; family Cupressaceae; genus Sequoia; species Sequoia sempervirens. The sequence continues at coordinate 751,191,799 of VDFB02058242.1, read as the reverse complement.
GAATCCAGAATCAGAACTGTAAAACTCTAACATGCAAGCCTCCAAAACTGCCAAGGAAACAGCCAAAAATGCAAGTCATTATCTGTAATGTCCCCTGTGCGTGGCTGGGTGCGTCCCGACGGCCACATGTCCGACGGGCTTGCGTAAGACCCCAGATTCTCCGGTGGTGGCTTCGGTGGTGAAAGATTCCTCCCTAGTTGTCGCCCTTAACACCCTGGGTAGCCGCCCTTACTAACAGGTCGGTCTTTTGGTGTAGTGGTTGGGCCTTAGTGGTATCGAGCCGAGGTCTCGGGGTCGAGACCCGCGAGTGTGGTGGGTTGTAATGTCCCCTGTGCGTCGCTGGGTGCGTCCCGACGGCCACATGTCCGGCGGGCTTGCGTAAGACCCCAGATTCTCCGGTGGTGGCTTCGGTGGTGAAAGATTCCTCCCTAGTTGTCGCCCTTAACACCCTGGGTAGCCGCCCTTACTAACAGGCCGGTCTTTTGGTGTAGTGGTTGGGCCTTAGATCGGAAAAATTTTGGTCCGGTTCTTTACAGTGGTAGAATTCCATAAAGATTATCAGAGCATGATAGAGGAGTTTAAAAACAATGTTTCATTTGATACCTTTTTGGATTGTGTGGTGATTTATTACCTTGGAAAGCGGGCTATGGTCAACTACATCAAGAAAATGATTAAGGAGGAAGCAGAACATGCCATGGTTGCAGGTGCAAGGAAGGAAGAAGTGCCTGTTTGTGGATTGCAGCCCACAAATGAACATGACGAAGAGAAAAATCAGTCAACTAATATTGAAGATGGCACAAGCAAGGTGCACATGTCACCTCAAAATGATCGTAAGTTTGATAAAGAAACCTTGACAGTTAAGGAGTGTGTGGGAGAGCCCCATAATTATTCCCTAGACTTGCATGTGATAGCAAGTGATGAAGATCAGTTCGGTGAAAGGAACATAGCAGCAGTCTTGAATCCTAATTTGGATTCAGCCCATGGAGGTGTTGAGAGAAATGTCTTTACAGAAGATTTTAGTAGTACTGTTGTGTTTGATGAGTTTGTTGAAGTAGTGCAAGATGGAGAAAATACTAGTGAATTGCTATTGTACTTTCGTTGAAGTAGTGCAAGATGGAGAAAATACTAGTAAAGAACCGGACCAAATTTTTTCTTATTTTTGAATGCAATTACAACAACATACAGAAGGCACCCGTTAGGGTTAGATAAATCACACCAGCAGTTACAATATAACTCTTTGCCAAGAATGCGCACTCAATCTCAACAAGAGAGAGGCTGTCATATGGCAAGAGGATCGTAAGTACAATAAATCAGAACTGCAACTGAAAGTAACTCAACACCAAGTATGTGCTACCCAAACCAGAATGGAATGAGGCGACCATATGGTGGAGATTTAAAGAAATTCAAATGCAACTTCGAAATAAACTCAACACCCAGAATGTGCTTTCAAACCCGGAGTGGGAATGGAGCTACCATAGGGCAGAGATGTAAGATATTACAATGCAATTCAACTGTAGATAGGCGGCAAGCCAGCCTCTTCATTATAAATTTCTAACTTTGATCTTTTTGTATTTTTAATCTAGGTGTCAGAGCCCTTGGTTAGAGTCCTCCGCTTGGTAGATGGAGATCAAAGCCCAATGGGATATATTTATGAGGCCATGGATAGGGCCAAGGAGGCTATCAAAAGTTATTACATGGGGGACAACCTCAAATTTGATCCCATATGGGAGATTGTTGATAGGAGGTAGAACAATCAACTCCATCAACCCATCCATGCAGCAAGGTACTTCCTCAACCCTAATTTTCTCTTGTCAGAGAGCTTCTCTGATCCTAATGGAGAGGTTATGGAGGGGCTCACAGCATGCATTCAGAGGATGGAATCCAAGGTTGCAGTGAGAGACCTCATTGTTAGCGAGTTGGATATCTATAAGGAAGCAGGGGGTAATCTCTTTTCTTTAGAGCTAGCTATTAGAGGAAGAACCACTCAGCCACCAGGTATAAAATTGGGAGTCTTTCACTTTTAATTTGATTTCACATGCATCTTATAATTTGATAAAATGTGTTTTGAGTCTTTGACTTTGTTTTCTAACTCTTCAATTTTTATTTTTTTGCAGAGGTTTGGTGGAAATACCCCACATCTATAAAGAATTTCCCTCCACATACTATGTCATCCTTGTAGTGCATCTAGTTGTGAGTGCAATTGGAGCTTGTTCGAGGCCATTCACACGAAGAAGAGGAACAAGTTAGTACAAAAGTGCCTAAATGACCTTGTCTTTGTGCAATACAACCTTTGGTTCCGCACAAAGAGAGTAGAAGAAAAATCACTAGATCCTATTGATTTAGATGAGATAGATCCTTATAGTAATTGGACAAGGCAAGATGAGCAGCCCCCATTGTTTACCGCGGAGTAATTAGACTTATAGTAATAGTAATTAGACTTGACAAACATCTACAACAACAAGAGTTCAAGAAGGGAGTTGCGGATAGAAACCTATATATTAAGACCGTAGGCAATGCTCAATTGATTGTGGTGGTTTATGTGGATGACATCATTTTTGGAGGAAACAATCAAAACATGTGTCAAGGATTTGCAATGGAGATGCAAAAGGGATTTGAGATGTTCATGCTAGGTGAATTATCTTTCTTTCTTGGTTTACAAATATCACAATCAAAGAAGGGAATATTTATTTCACAAACCAAGTATGCAAAGGAGGTGTTGAAAAAGTTTAGAATGGAAGATTGTAATCCTGTGAGTACCCCCATGGTAACAAGATGTAAGTTAAGATAAGATGATGAATCGCCTAAAGCAAACCAAATTCTTTATAGATCGATGATTGGAAGTATTTTATACTTGATAACCTCAACGCCGGATATTATTAAAGAAATTGGTATGGTAGCAAGATTTCAAGCTGCACCAAAGGAAACACATGTTCAAGCAATGAAACAGATACTCAAATACTTGAAGGGAACATTGGAGTTTGGTGTATGGTATCCAAGTGGAAATGACTTTACTCTAGTAGCATACACAAATGCAGATTGGGCAAGTAGTGTTGATGATAGGAAAAGTACAAGCAAAGGAGCCTTCTTCCTTGATAACAACCTTGTATCATGGATGAGCAAGAAGCAAGCATCAATTTCCCTATCTACTGCAGAGGCAGAATATATTGCAGTACCATCGTGTTTGTGATATCCCTTGCCTAATTTGACCTCAAAATGTTGATGGAAGGCTCAAGGAATATTGTCAAACAATTCACATACACAGTCTGATCTTGCTGGTACAGAATTTCAGTCTAATTGTAGGCTTGAGAAACAATAAGAGAAGACTCCAAATGCTTGCAATTCAACACATCAATGTCTAAACAATCACCTAGATGCATATATGGCTTTTTTTATCATTTACAATGCAATTATATGATTTCTATATGATGCAAACCCAAAATCCAAATCTAATTCAAAAGAACTTCACAAATTCACTTGTTAGGTACATTCTTTCTAACAGTGGTGCCAAACAGCTTCAAGGGACTTTTCACCCAACTTTCCCAAAAGACTTGTAAATTAAATTATGGATTTAGACACCCATTAAGGACTTACACAACATACTTCAAGATCAAATATAACTTTTTTGGACCAGTTTAGACTTCCAATACACTCACCATGGGAAAGTCAAGGAAAATAGGCCAATTTAACAAAGAAAGTACCCTTCAAACTTATCCAATCACCTTGAAACTTTGGGGCAGCAAATTAAATGGTCCAAAACCACATAATCCACCACTATTTTGCACCTATATGGACAGAAACATTTCCAACTCAAAAAACCTCCTTTTTCTAATGCAAAACAAGGGTTTTGTCAAAATATTCACTCCAAGGCTTGAACAAACAAATAAATGGTCCAAACACCTTCCATAGGGTCTGCCTAGTCACATTACACACTCACAAACTCAACTCCATCAGAATTTCATTGAGAAGCACTTCAAAACCATCACTTTTCAAGGGAAAAATTGCATTTCCAGCCCTAGGGCATCACACAATCACCACACAAATGGTTTATTCTGATATAAAATGAATTGATACATATAATATAACATATTTCCTACCAATCCACCTTGTTACAACATTAGACAGTGGGTGGATTGGTCAATATCTCATTATTTTGCTTTCAAACCCTTAACAAAGGAAAAAAATAGGGTATTCACTGTATTTTTGCAATTTCTCTCACAAATCAGAAAGTTAGAACGCCAAACCCAGTGCAGATGAAAGAGAACTCATAAAAATTCAACCTCTAAAGATTTCAAGGCATTATTGGGTCTGTACAATCCGTACAACAGCAAAACAACTTTGAAAAATGGTGAAAAAACTCAAAAAATGCACCAAAAACGTGGTATTTTATGGAATATGAGTTATTACAACCTTCAACAACCCTTACTTCAAGCCTTGGAAGGCCTTATAAAGCATATTAAACAAGTAACCACCCTCAACCAACCATATTCACAACTAATTACCACTTAATGACTCTAATTATGCAAATCAGCAAAAATCAGCAAAACAACATTTGCAACATTTTGCATTTTTGCAACTATTGAACTTAAAAGACCTCTAACATTTCTAGACACCTAAAATATGATTATTTAGACCTTATTTAATCCTTTATTCATGATTCGAAGCACAAAACACCAAAATACCCTACCTTTACCATGTATGACAACTTTTGACAATATTGACAACATTTCAAGTTTTTACATTTTTTTCCAATTTCCTCATGGAACAAAGATGAAAACTCCCTCAAATGACCTTTTGAACCTTTTGAAATCCTATCCTTTGACATCCAAGGTGTTGGTGCCCCTGCACCACTATATGCAAATTATTCATCTACAGCCAATTGACATTTTGTCAAACAATTGGCATGCAAACTAATAAGCTGAATACAAATAATATAGAATTGCTCAATTGACACTATAAATACCCAGCAACTTATATCTCCTCAATTGCAAAGAAATATCTAATACAATGCTCATCAATAAGCCAAGACTCTTGGCAAATACATTGCTTCTCTAATTTATGAAATGCTGGTATAACTCTCACCTACAGCTGCAACATATTTTTGGCTTACAAATGAAGATGCAACATTGCCAAATCTGACTATAATGAACTCCTACAACAGCAACTAATTGCAATTCGAAGCAACTATAGATGACTGAAATAACAATGCAAGAATGACTAACTTTACAATGCCAAACATGAGTTACTATGTCTGATATGAAACCTGGAGTTCGATGGCTGCCATAATAAGATAATTCGATACACTTCAAAGCTCAATGATTTTGCTTCCAAAGGCCAGCACCTAACTTTCTTGAACAATAATGATGCTTCCAAAATTTACTTGAATTTTATTTGTGCCTTGTTCATGAAATCGTCCCTTTTGGCTTGGCCGCCCTTGCTGGAAATTGATCAGAATTCTGTAATAAATAAATGGCACCTTGAAACTCCTTCACAAAGCTTGTAAACTCATTGACTTTCACCCTAGAATGCAGCACTTCCACACCTTTGAAGAATCGATGTCTTATTGAGATGATATATTCAAAATTGTGGCTCTATATGCAGACTTATATGATTGAAAATATTATATCAGAAATTCTGGGAATGAAGAATGCTGCAAGTCGATCCCTAGTATAGCCAAAAGATGAAGAATTAATCACCAAAATGTCTCCAACAATTTCTCCAATCGAACCATACCAAAAATTTGGCCAAAGGCCACAAAGTTAACATTATAATATAAAATTAAGGTTTCCAAAAATAGAAATATCCATGATGAATAGGAAAACCTTCATGAAATCACAAAATGAGCCAACCAATCAACTGGGTATCTGCCAAACGACCCTCTTATCAAGTCCCATTAGCCTACGAGGATCAGGAATAGGCTAATTCCTCTAAACTCCAACGCTCATGAAAATGGGGACATTACAGTGTTGCACTCAAGGTCTATGGATGAGGCAAACATTGAAAGATATCAAAGTAGAATATGATCGTCCCATCACAATATTCTGTGATAATTCATGTTCAATTAACATTTCAAATAATCCAGTGATGCATTCAAGGACCAAGCACATTCCCATAAAATATCACTTTTTGAGAGAGCAAGTGACAAAGGAACAAGTTGGAATACATTGCTACAAAGGAACAAATTGCTGACATATTTACAAAGCCACTTTCAAGGAAACATTTGAGTACTTAAGGGAAAAGTTGGGAGTAGTCCCATATTCATCCAATCATTAAGAGGAAGTATATATTTAGGGGAAGCTATCCATAGTATTATCTTGTAGTTCCATGGAGAAGAAAATTCAAAGATAGTTGGAAGACCCTTCGCCATTGATGTCAAAGGGGGAGAGTTGGTGCAAGGGGGTGCCCGAGAAAGGGGGAGTAGTACAATTAGGGGGAGCAATACAAAAAAGAAGAGTTATATTCATAGATGGGTTGCCATCAATGACAAGGGGGAGATTGTTGGAATATATTGTCATTGATGTCAAGGAGAAGAGATTAGTCTACAAAGGATTAATAATCATCAAGGACAATAGCAAAAAGTTTAAGACAGAAATAAAGGACAGCAGAAATCTATATAAGACAAAAACCAGATAAAACAAAAAAGGAAAATAAGACAAAAAGTGGAAAAGCAGCAATCTGATTTATCTTTGATAAGCATCGATTAAATAAAATAAATAGAGTAGCAAATATATTACAGAGAAGTCAGCACTCCATAGAAGACAAAAATCTAAGTCAAACAATATGTGGAGGAGATTACTATATGAGTTAGTTAAGAAGACCGACCTCTAAATAGAGTGCTTTCTATTCATATAATTTTTATGAAGTGGTGCTATTAAGGAAATATAATACATATTGTGAAAGGATGTATCTATTTAGGAAGTTGCCTCTCTTTGGAAGAGGTATGAAGGAGATATAAGTGGATGGTGGTTTGGGAGTTTAAAAAACAAGCAATAAAATGAAATATCATACGAATTAAAGCAGAATTGGCACAAAGATAAATATGAAGCTATCTCAGATATCTAAGGATAGCAGATCTTTGTGAAGAATGCATATTGAAAATAAAAATATATCAATATAACACAGTTGCATTTAAATCAGATCTACAGCAAGTATAGATCAGAATTTTGTGAAAAGAAAAAGGATGCTAGTGAGGACCAGTGATGATGTGAAGCAATAAAAGGAAAATTTATGAGTTTTAGTAAAAAGAGGGAGCAGAATATAAAGAATAAAACTGATTTATTTCAAGAGCAAGTATAAATTTATTTGAAATGAGATTTATCAGTCCATGATAATAATTAGATTTGAAAAGGAAGAGAGTGATTATATTTGAATCAAATTTTGTGAAGGAGTTACGTCATATCAGCATTGGAGAATTAAAGAGGTTGGAGCCTCTTGCTGGGTTGGTTTGTGTGTGAGGGTTGGAGCCTGTCAAGTAGAGGTTGGAGCCTCTTCCAGAATTGGAGCTTAGTTTGTATAGAGTTTGGAAGAATTTGATAGTAGGTTGGAACCTACAAGAAGTAGGTTAAGCTATAATATATATGCAATATTGTTTCATGGTTTTGTCCCAAAAGGGTTTCCATGTAAATCATGTGTTCTCATTGTGTTCCTAATTGCTACATCTTACTTGACTGATTCTAATTGTGATTGAGTTTTGAAAAGTAAAGGATTGTTATTGTTAGACACTAATACACGCACCCCCCCTTCCTCCCGTCCTCCTCTCAATATCACCATGTGCTCAACACTTTGGTGTATCCTTGCCATACCACATCCACCATCCAATAAGGTCAGGTTGAGCTAATGTAGCTCTATCTGTCCTCACCTCTAATTTGATGAAGGTTGAACCATGGAGATTGACAAATGCAAGCCATTGTGTATGAAGTATAGGAGATTCCTCTCTAGTATACATTTTTCTAAGGGCCTTCATGAGCCCTTCTTTCACCTCTTCATTATGAGATGGAGGCACTCTTCTAGGCTTAGCTACATACCATTTGGGATTTAGAGCAATAGGCTTCCATATGAAGTGGGGTGTTCATAGTGTTCCACTATCACGTTACAATGAACCTAAGATACTCCTCATAAAATCCCAAAATAGGATTCCTACTGTAAATTGTTCGCTTCATATGACCAAGCATGCTATCAAAGGCCTCATAAATCACTCCAAGGATAGAAGAGTCCATATCAGCATATCTTATTACTTACACAATAGGCTCAATGAAGGAGCAAACATATGTATAAGTGCAAAAAAGTTATAAAAATTAAAATCTTAAAAAAGATTAAAAATTTAAGACTCAAATGATAGAATGAATGCTATTATAAAGAATGAAAGTAATTTACAAGTCAGAAACATTAATAAATTAGTTTTTTTTTAAATTTAATAATAAAACCAGCAATTTTCTTACCTCATTGTGGACTACCAATCATCAAGGATTCTTTTTCACACTTCTTCCTTTAGGTGTGCTTGTCTTTGACCACCTACTCCACTCTAAATCAACCATCGTTAATTGTAAAACCTACTGACTTCAAGTATCCTCTCTAACAAAATGAAATAGCTAGCATATCTAGTATCCACAGGCTTGAAGAATTATTTTCTCGAAAAGGTGTTGAACAAATAAAGTGAAGTGTGATGGTTGTAAATGTACATTTGCACATCTCTAGCCTCTAATACCACTATCTTCACCCAATTTATCTTCCCAATGTATTTCAATGTATTGTTCAATGCATAAACACAACATGGGGTCCAAAAAATGTGCTTGTAAGCACTCTCCACTATCAAGCTAACTAGCTTATATACACGAGATGAATTGGTCACTACCTGTACAACATTAGAGGCTCCAATATCTTCATTGGAATTTTTTGAAATTTGAAATTGAAAGTTTGCATCCTTTCTCTTCTCTAAACAATCAATAGTTTTAAGAAAATAAGTGTCATTTGAACTTGTGACACCAATATTAATGAGTAGCCGATGTTTGATATTTGTCCACCCATCCATGATGATGGAGCATCCATTTCTTATCCAATTTTGTCTCATCACTTCCATCAACACACTCACCTTAGAATATTCTCTAACAAGAAGGGTGGTGCATAGCTTTTGTTCTTCAGGTGAAACAAATGAGGGACAAGATCTATTACATCTTTGAACATTTGTTTAAAATAGGGTGAATGTGCCACATGAAATGGTATGGCATGAGCATACAAAAAATTAGCACTAGAAGACTCAGCCACATCTCGTTGTTGTATGTTAAACATATCTACAACATTAGTTCTTTTCTTTCCCTTAGTAGAAGTAGAGCCCTTTTCCCCTTGAATTCCAACACCCTTGAATTCCAACATGCACGGATTTTGTAGGTGACAACACACTAGGTTGCATACTCTCCAATGGAATTCCCTTCTTTCTTGCCTCTCCCTCCATACGCAATCTAGTTGCCTCAACCTTCTCAATTGGAGTTTAGTTTCACAACCTTTTACCCCTTGATCACCTATCCACAAAAGATGACAATAAACTCTAGTATAGCTGCCCTTATAGTCTTTTTTGTGCAAATGTCATTGTCATACTCTACTTCCCCTTGAAAATTTGTTCTTATCTTTGTCTATTTGTGATGCAAATTGTAAGAGAGGTTTATTGAAATTAAATGAGCCTTTTGCATAGATTTTGAGGAGTTTGGAAGGACATTCAAATAGGTTTGTTGTACTTTCTGATCTTGCTACACTCCCACTCCAAGAAGAAACCCCAATGGCAGCCATACTTCTATGACTTCTAGCTCTACTTCTATGTTTCCTTTGAACTTCAACCTCTTCACTCTGAGTATTCCCATTGCTGCTCATTATTTGTTTTTGTTAAGAATTTAAAACAAAGCTGCAAATTCAAATAGAAAAAAAATAAAATCAAAATGCCCTCCTTATGTGTGTAAAATTTTTAAAAAAGAAAATTAAAATGCAAAAGAAATTGAACAAACAAATGTTAGATGAAGAACTTACCTCAAATGTAGTGGATTTGATACCCTAGTGTCTTCTTTCCACTATTATTCTCTCCTGTTTTCATTGTTGCTCTTCCATACAATTCTGAAATTGTTAAAATGAGATGGTTTTTTTGTTTTTGGTTCTTTCGAGAGTTCAATTAGGTTTAGATATTCTTTAAAGGTGTTGGGGGTCCTTGTGGGCCTGCCCATCCCTTTTTTTTAATTTTTTAAATGTGTTTGGGATAGTGTTGGGCTGTAGGGGACAGCTAGCCATCCCCGGGATGGTTAAGGGACTCCTAGACGTACCCTAGCCATCTCGAGGATGGCTAACCATCCCCTAACATCCCCTGACCAATGGGAGATGCTTCTAGAATGTTTTCTTTTCTTAAAAAGGGGAAGAGGGGAACATGTCCCCATGTCCCCGAAACAACTCCTATAGGGGATGGACGAAAAAAGGGCAGAGGGCACATCCCCAAGGAGCACTATGTTTTACACGTCTTACAGACTATATACCTTTCTACAATTAGGGGCCTTAATGGGTGGTTTTTCGGTCCACAGTTTTATACCTGCTGTATCGTAATACCTCTTAGCAGTTTTTTTGTATTGGTGTGTCTATAAATATTGCACATGGATTATTGTTGAACATGAGTATAAAATATCTTATTGTATTGTGAATGATTGAGTTAGTACAATAAGTGAGTGTTGTTTGGATAGGGTTTTTTTTTTAAGTTTTCCTAGAATAAAATCGTGTGTATAATGTGGGTGTGCCATTTTTATTTCTGTTGCATTTTAAAATTCTGAGTGTTGCTTCTTCTGGATAGAATTATTGGTATTTTCTCTTCAAAAAAGCCCTTTCTATTATGTCAAAAAAATTATATAACATATACTTTTGAAATTTTCTTTGCAGTGCCTGTTGAGTGAAAGATCTAAATTCCGCTTAAATGGCACCACTACGTGATAATACTAAAATTTAGTGAGTTTTATATTTAAGAGCATTTTGTTTACATTGTATCAAATTGTAACATTCTTCTGAGATCATCTGCATGGTTTGTTTAGGTTTGGTCGTTTGGTGAATCTATATAAAATTCAATTAAATTATGTGATAGAGAGTGAATCATGCTTTCCAATTGAAGGTTCTTTATCAAATTGCAACGTTCTTCTGAAATTAAACGCGTGGTTTCACTGAGTTTTGACTTTCGTAGATTTATTTAACATTCATTTAAATTGTTTGCTAAAAGTGAAACGTGCTTGTGAATTGAAAATTTCTTTATATAGTGCTGCCTTCACTATAAGCAGATGCCTGGAAATGAAGTGTACTAAATAGGTCCCTTGGAAATTCTCAAATGTGATTTGAAAAGAAAAAAGCAATATAAAAATGGTACAAATATCTTCACGAATGAAAGTTAGAAAATCAACCAAGTTGATTGAGAAATTTCAGTTTTTGCAAGCAAAAATGTTAGTAGTTTGTTATGGCTCACCTCTAAAGGCTTTAAGTTTTGCAATATAAACAAAAAAAACTAGTGATTCGCTACAGCTCGATTTCATATATAGCAAATGAAAAATACCCAACTGGCAATCCAATTTACTAAACAGAAATATGAAAACAAAAAGATGATAAAAATAATTACAGCTATAATGGCAGCTTCTAAAGTCTTGAAGTCTGTATCCACTCCAGCAGTTGCAGCTCTAATTTTAAATAGATTAGGCCTGTGCTTGCTTCTGTTGACCTTGACATGGCTGAGTGCATTGGGAGAAGCAATTTGCCAGCGTGGTAGACTGAGAGCGTTCATACTGCTTACTGGACCGAGTGGTTCGCCATTGTACACGGTATTAAAGTATGGTGTTCAAAGGATAATGTTCTATTCGTCTAATTCAAATTGAAAACAATCAAATGTTTTAGTTAAAAATTAAAAATGCAACCAATCAGCAAAACGATTAACTTAAATAAAAGAGTTGGTAGTTTAGATAAATGATATAATTATTGTTTATAAATATTGAAAGGGTGTTTAATTTTGATTTTGATAAGGGTGGATCTTATGCATTCATTTATTTAGATGGTATAATTTTAGAATCTTTTTGGTGGCTATCGTTCACCATTAAATTTAATTATATACTATTTGGGTTCACTTTCGCACGTGTGGATGTGATCTTCATGTGTATGGAAATGAATTTGATATGTGAATTTGAACTTGTAACCCATAGACCTAATCTAGTAAATGTTTATTATTTGATACTTGTATACATCCTTGTAAATGTTTCAAATATACATAAGGACTAGCAATGTTTGTAACACCTCTTGAGAATCTACTAAAATGTGAAGGTCAAGCTCTCCTTGATTAAGCCCCTAGATGGATCAATTCGACGATAATGAACCAAGGTAAAGAACAAGGAACAATATTCCTTTACAAAGATGATGCAATGTTGATGTAATCCATTTATCCACTTGCAAATAGAATTCTAGACGTGCTCTATAGATTTCTAGGTAATTCTTTTAATGTAGGGTTAGTCTTTAAATAAATCATCCTAGTGTGGAAATTGGAAAAATTGCACTTTAGCTAGCTCATATCAATCAAGTTAAAAAGGTATCAAAGGTTTGAATTTCAAACAAAAAAAATTAAAATGTGGGGTCCAAATACATGGCGTAGAACTAATCTAGATCAATGCTACACCCATATCTCGGCCAATGTAGGAAAATGGAATTATAGAGATAAAATATGGGGATGAGAAATTATGAGATTTTAGGGATGGAAACATTATCTACTAGCTTCCTATGTGAAATGGGTTGTCTTACACCCTAGTCGATGCATTAAGTACAAGGTCTATGTAATGTCCCCCTTCTCAAACCTCGATCTTTCCAGTGACCATTGGCCTTTTCGAACCCAAGGCTAGTCGGAAGATAAATTAGGGTTTCCTATTTTTGAGGAGGTCTTGCTCAGATGATGGATTCAATTGCGGATCCTTTCTGGGTTTTCGAGCTTCGCAGTGGTATGATCAACTCGGCATTCAGAGCACTTTTTGGAATTTACTATTTTTAGTAACTCTATTTTTGGCAGCTTTCAGCTTGAGTTCAGCTCGGTTGACTTCCTGCTTCAGTTTGGTCAGATGTTTTGCTCAGTATTGGCTTCAGGGCACATTCAGAAGGATAAGCTAAGTCATTTAATTAAAAAGTCACGTTTAAATATTATATTTTAACGTTGACCCCTTGGCTTAGATTTAATGACTTAATGTTGTTTTAAAAAGGTGGGTTTTTGAGGGTGGCGCCCTCATTAAGAGATTATTTTAATTATTCCCAAAGTCAAAGCAATGTTATGAAGGGCGTAATTATTAAAGTATGATATTCATTTAAAATATTATATCTTAAGCTTGAAGAGAAAGTACGCCCATCCTTGAGGAGATTGGATTTTGACCTAAAAGCGGATTTTAGGGTTTGTGAAGTCAACTGGAGAATTATAAAAAGGAGTCTTGGAGCATCATTTATCATCTTTTGTCTATGCTAATGATATGCTGCCGAAATGGTTGCGGAATTGCTTCGAGGAATGAATGCCTCCTAGTCTGGGCTCGACTTCGTGCTTGAAAGACAGCACCTAGTGGAGAGGTTCGATCATTTAAGATAGATTTGTGAGTTTGCATTCGTAATTGTGCTTTGTATTCAGTTTGGTCTTGTTAAGTAAGTTTGCATATTAGAGAGTTTTCTGTATTTGCAGATTTAGCTACAGCAGATTGGGTTTTTGTTCGTAATTCAAAAAATACAAAAAAAGGCATTCTGGGTATTGCATTTATAGCATTGTCTAGGAGAGGCGAATCTTTGTTTCAAATCTCAGATTTTATTGTGTTGTATTTAATTTTTAAAGCTAAGTCGAATTACTCAGCTGGGCCGTACCTCTTGTTTATGCTTTGGAATTCGTGAAAAATAAATCTGAAGCTTTGTGATCAGTCGTAGAGTCTTAAGTTGGTCGCCTAAATCATTGAAGTATATTGCATGTTATTTCAAGTCAATAGGAAGTCATAAGTGGAAGTTATGAGCATTTGAGTAGTTCTAGAGACTGCTGTTTATGCATTTTTAATGAGCAGATTTGTAACAGAAAACAGAAATCAGTATTTGATCCTTGAAAGCATTGTGGTTTTGATATCACTATCCAAGATAAGAGTGGTTCTCAATGATGTAATGCTGATCCGTTAATCTCATGAGATATTCACAGGCGAATGCTTCTTGTTTGTAAAACTGACAGTAGTACTGGCAGTCATTCTATCTTGTTCAAATCTGGTTGTAACTTTCAATTTCAATTAAGTTATTGTAATAGTTATAGCTCCGCCCTATGGTAGCTACTCTCCCATCTCGGGACAACAAGCACATTCTGGGTGTCGAGTATTTCCAGTTTCAGCATTTAATTCAAGCATTTAATTCTGCAATCACTCCATCATATGGTCGCCCCTCACTCCGCATTGGATTGGGTAGCACATACTTGACGTCGAGTTCCCTTTCTGTATTTAGAGTAGAAGATCCTCTGACCATATGCTCGCCATCATCGGCGCCATTCTTGGTTAGAGTTGCTTTCTGCACGTTTGGGTTTATCCTCTAACCTTAACGGGTGCTTTGTTTGTAATTTGAAATTTGTAAAAACAAAAAAAAATTGGCTCGGAATATTTCAGTTGTCATGGGCCAAAAACATAAGGGAAAAAGGCATGTTATACAATTTTTAAAAGTTCATTTTGAATTGTCTTTACCTATGCTTGTTAGTTATATATAAATAAATTTTATGTAGGGGGCTTATTATTCTAATGGTGAAAATGTATATCATCATTTTTCTCCTTCATTTTGGACTCCCTTTGACTCGTTTGTCAAGTTAATGCAATGACTAGTGTACAAAATGACATATTTTTTAATGGAAGTTGGAAAATAACCTTATCCTAACTTAATTCTATCATTACACATCTACAAGGACCAATCCTATTGCTTATTCCATCCATTCTTTATCTTAGGGCATATTTGTAGTTGTATAATTGATCTAGGTAAAATTTGTAGTGTGAAAGTGACCCCTAAACTTTCAAAGTTAAAATTAAATTTGTTTCTTTTAACTAGTCATTATGATCTAACGAAAGTGTGAAATATTTAAAACTGCATGTCAAGGTGTTGTATAAAGGGCAAACCATAATTCATTATTATGCATCTATAAAATCGTCAAGAAATCATTAGAAAGGTCCACTACACATTTTATTATCATAAGAGCATTACATCTATATTAGATCAATACTCTAGGCATATTGCATGGTTGTTTATTGTTTTCAAGATTTATTTAATATCATTAATTTAGTAACATGGATTTCACCAAAAGAGAACAATCATAGCCTTGCAAACTCCTAAATGCTATTCATCAACACCACTCCCCCTTTAGACATAGGTTATAGAAATTGAGGTGAATAGATTTCAAGAATCTGAATTAATGAAGTTCAAGAATTTATAAACTAGGTTTAGATCAACACGCGTAAAGGTTAGTTTCACAATTGTGAAAGTGAACCAAAGCAACTGACAATAATTTTCTCAATTATGAGGAATTTGTTTAAATAGTCCTATTTTTCTAGCATATTGGTGAATCAATTGGCAACATCTATTATATAATAAAATTGTTACTAAACTTCGAGCTAAGAACCAATATTTATTTATTTAAATTTCATACATTTAATTCAATAATGTAGCCAATCCTAGTGCTATATCCTAGGTCAAACTTTTATTCATTGTGGATTAATTAATATACCTAGGATATGCACTTAAGAAGTACTTTATATCATTATGTTTTTGGTGAACCTAACATTTCTACACCCACTAGGGTTTTGTCATTAAGGTATATCCTTCTATATTAGTGTTTTAATCAATTTTTTTGATTCACTTACATTTATTATTTTATATTTGATTAGGGATTAGATCTACCCTTGTGTTTCATTGTTGTTCTCTCAAATATAGGGTTTAGGTCTTCATTGTTTGAAATATTTGATCATTACCCACCCAACCTTTGACTATTGATTATTGGAAGATCACTTATCATGGATCCTTATGAGCCCTTGTCTTAAGATTACCTCCATGCATATATCAAGGATTATAAGTTGTTTTCACACTTTTTATTCTTATCTTTTCATCCTTGATGATTTTTATTTTGACAATACTTCACATTCCATGAGTGAGTTATTTTTATGCGTATCTACATGCTCATCCTTCATAGAATTGTTAGTGTTTTTCCATACCTCTTAGAGGGATTTAGTTAATGTGTATACAAGTGATTCATGATTGTTGAGAAAATTGGGTTAATAGTTGTAATATAATAATTAACTTACTGATTAAATATGATTAGCACCTCTATGATAAATCTAAATAAAATAATAATAAGGGAAATAATAAAATATATGAAAACTATAAGAACAACATTCATGGGTGTAATGTCCCTTTTCCCAAGGTAGTTGATAGGTGTAGTGGTTAGCCTATCACTTGGTCCTCGTAGGCTAACATGGTGTTTAGGGGGCCCTTTGAGGGTGATTTATGGCTCTTCAATAATCCTTTTAGTGCTTATTTCAATACTCTTCAGCTCAATCCCAATTTGTTTGTGGTATGCCTTCTAGAGGCCATGTAGGACACTTTGAACCACACTACTATTTTTAGTAAGTCACTTGGATGTGTTATGCATATTGTATAAGAGTGAATTTGCACTCCTAATGCAAATTCCCCTTTTACCCTTCTCCACTTTAGAAAACCAAGTTCAGAGGCTTAATTACACATAAGCTCGTTGCTTGCATCCCTCTTGGCACCTATTTTGAGCATCAATGGAGGATTTTATGTTAGGGACACCCGCGAGGTGCATAGATGTCCATGCGGTGCGCTTACATCCTTGGCAGATTCTTGCAGCTAAACCTGCAAAGGCATTACACTTCTCATTAGGGGTCAAGATGTAAAACTCTCTTCGACGGACTAACCCGAATATGGTTGTTTTCTTCACCTCCTCTTCAAATTCTCTCCTTCAACAAGCATTTCATCCTCTAAGCATTCAGTTGAACTTCTTCACTTCATTCACAAGCTCACTTTCATACTCTTGCACTCACTCCAAGCATTTCAAGCACTCCATTGCAGAACAACTTCACTCCACTTTGATAGAGCAAGTTGGGGACAACACCATTGCAGTAGAGGCTCGAGTACTCTCATTTTCTCCCCCAAGCAGCCTTGAGTGCTCTTGAATGGAGGTGGTGAGCTTCTCTTTCCTCTCCTCTACCACTTGGTTGAGTAAACATACTTATTATTTTGTAGTGGCTTTGGTGTTCGCTTTTATAGTACTTTCTTTATCATAGTCGCTTTCTTGGTTGTCCATGGAGGTGGAAACACCTAAATGAGGGTCTGACTGAGGCATGCCCCTATACAGCCACCCAATATTCTCCTCCTCTTTGTGTGTAGGTGAACGTGTTCTCAAGGAGCTAGTTGGCGAATGAGTTTCTTTGTGAGATCCTTCTTGCCACCTTAACTCTTGCATTTTTACTTTGTCACATTAGAGAGTATTTTGTTTACTTAATCACGTTATTTTGTCCCTTTAGTAATAGTTAGCTGGGTTGTTAGCTTGTTTTCTTAGGTTTGACCTTGTCTCTATAGTTGTCTGGTCGTACAGACACCAACGCACTTTAGAGACACCAACGCATCACACTATCGACCAAGGACCATGCTTTCATTCTCAAGCAAAGAGCTTCCTGAGACGTAGTATTGAACCTAAAAATTGGCTCACCTAGCCCCATCCTATATTTCGGGTCTGTAGAGTGATTGAAGGGCCTTATAGTCCTCATCATTCTCATCCTACATATCCTAACTCCCCATTAAGCTGAGGTAAGTTAGGGAAGCCTTCCACATCTTGGCCCTTCGTGACTTGGGGCCTTGCACATGGTGATCCCCCTCTCTTATATTTTTGGTGAACCTGAAGTGAACCATTTTTCCATTTTGTGATACTGATAGTTCCTTTCCTCATACTCCAGGATTGTTCTAGGTGTGAGTTTTGTGAGGTTGTCACCTTACAACCCAACCTGTGACACCTAGTTGGTGCAGTTGGAAGGTTCCAAAGGTGTTGCATAACAAACCTTAATTGGGTCACTTTCTTATCCTTTAACCTTTAGGGACTCTGTGGAAGTATCCTCTAGTGTGCATAATGGCCTCCTTCCTACATCAACCTATCCCCTCATCATAGCCTGTGGATAGTGGTACTAGTGTAACCTTTACATCACATGACCTACCAATGGGTTTTAACAGGGAACCATCTCCTCTCTATTTTCCTACACAGATCAATGGAAACATCATAGCGGGTGTTCTTGTTGATCCGACATCACAAATAAACATAATAACTGAGGAGATTATGTTGATTAACTTCTTACATAAAGATGGGTAAGAAGCACCTGTGAGCACCATCCACACACATGATGGGATTTTCATGCCCCCTTTGGGTAGTATTGTCCTATCAGTTTTGGTTGTACCTAAATCTTTGAAACTCCTATTCGACATCATCCTTGAGTCTGAAATCTTTAGAGAAAATTTGGGTATCCCTTGGTTGGTGGCGATGAATGCAGTACCTTCGGTTGTGCATAAATCTGTTCCTCCACCGAAGACAGCCGTAGTAGAAATTCCCATGGTTGAGCATAATCCTTTTGTTCCTTCGCAGCCTTCGGCATCCAGCTCAAAGAGTCATAGAAACTGCCTTGCGCACAAGTGCAAGCATCGGAAAAAGGATTTGTTGGTTGAGCAAACCGTCTCACAAAGGAAGGAGGAAGAAACAACCACCCCTGCTTCAAGGCCTCCTACAGTGTCTTCCTCTCCCCTTTCTTCCACCTCTCTTTAGTCTAGTTTTTCATCACTTTCAGCTTTCGTTGCGAGTACGAATTCGCCTAACTCCAAGGGGATACAAGTGTTCATCACTCCTTCAGTGGAGCTTCCTTTGTTGATGTTAGTTCTGGATATCCAACCTTTCCTGAAACCCATGGATATGACTAACACCTCGGTCACATCTAATGCGGTTCTTTCGTCCTCTTCCTCCATACCTCTAGCCTCATTTGTGGGGAGTTCATCTCCTCTGACGAGGAAAAAGGTGGAGTGTGGTCCTTCTAGCAACGAAGGATGTAAGAGGATCTCACCTTCTCAGCAAGGTGGCCCCACATTGACCTTTTTTTGTCTTGGTGAGGAAACCAATCCTGGCTTCCCATGAGTTTGTCACTACTCCCGAGTCATTCGGCAAGCCTAGTGGTGAATCTCAAGCACAGCCTACCCTGTCCACTGAAGTTAGACATGGTGGTCCTGTAGGGTGCATGTTTAACTCCATGGATGAATTTTTGGCCTTGTTAGTGATCTTCGTGAAGTCGCTAGCCTTAGCTCCACAAGAGCTCAGTGGAGAGGACCTTAAGGGACCTTCTTCCTTGGCCCTTGTTGTGGGAGGGTTGGATGCTCCTCCTCTTAACATCCCACCACTACAAGCTCATCCTCCTTCCCCCTACGATGACCTAGAGTGGGAAGCGAATGACCTCTTGGTCAACCAATGTTAGGAGGATACCTCTTCTTGATCTTTTGTGTATGTGTGTGTTTTGTGATGTGTTCCCCCGTAACCGTGCTATGTGTGCCTAGAAGACCCTTGTTACCCCTATTGGTGCTTGGATATAGGCATGGTTTTTTGTGTCGTAAACCTTCTTCTATTTGTATCATCATTCTTCCATGTTTGTGCTTTATTTTCAACAAATTGGGGATGATGCAATGCGTTGGGGGCATTTAGGCTTCCCTTCCATGTTGACCCAATTTTTTTTCCTTTGTTTTCTATGCATTCTTCCTAATTTGGTTGGGGATTGATGATCTTTTGCCTTGCACCACAGTTACCCATTATGAGCTTGGACAGATCTGACCCTGCTAAACCAGATCCCCCTGTGCCCTTTGTTTATGTTGTTTTCTCTCTTTTGCTTTCCCTTTATCTTTTTCTCTTCTTTGCTTGAGTTATCCCTCTCATGTGTGACAACGCTTTTCTTCAAAATTTTGATCTTCAAAAAACACATTCGTTGCCAACGAATCTTTTCTCAAATACCTTCACAAACTTTTTTTCAGAATCGCATTTTCAACTTAGAACCCTAACGAAACATGTTTCCTTCATCATGGGTTCGTAAAGAAAGGACTTGGAAACCTTCCTCTGAAGTGGGAACAATGTTGACCTTCCCCTCGTGTGGGGGCATATTCTTCCTTTCGAATTCCTTGATGAAGTGAACATCTTTCAAAAGGATCCCTTGATGATGGATCAATTTGAGAAAGAAAACGTATGTTTTTGAACTATGCATCACTTGAGTAGACCCCTTTTCTTTTAAAGGATTCCCGACGGATCCCCTTTGAAATTCTTTATCTCGAACAAATTTCTTTGCATCTAGCTTGGGGGCAGCCTGACTAGACCTCACTTTTTAAATAGTGTGTCCCTTGAGTGGACCCCTCTTGTTTTGAAAGGTTCCTGAAGGACCCCTTTGAAAGTCTTCCAAATTATTGACGGTCTGCTCGACTATCTGCTTACTCACCTACTTAGTCGCTTATCAACTCTACAGATTCTACTTTCTTAGGTTTCCTCCATGCGAGAGATCTTAGGGGATGCCTCCCTACTGGCCTAAGAGATTGTAGGGAACTTCTTTAGGTTTCCTCCATGCTAGAGTTCTTGTGGGACACCTTCCTTGTAGGTTTTTGGGCCTATAAGGTGCTTACTTCATGGGGCTTCCTTCATGTGAGAGAGCTTGGGGGTTGCTTCCTTGCAGGTTTGCAGGCCTATAAGGCACTTTCTTTCTTCAACTTCATAGTTTTG
Organism: Sequoia sempervirens; assembly: GCA_007258455.2. Taxonomy (NCBI): domain Eukaryota; kingdom Viridiplantae; phylum Streptophyta; class Pinopsida; order Cupressales; family Cupressaceae; genus Sequoia; species Sequoia sempervirens. Next base: position 751,170,978 of record VDFB02058242.1, on the reverse strand, counting down.
AGAAGCTATGAAGTCCTTTGCTTGCCCTGCACCTTCAAGTTCACCAAATCGTTGTCTGCTTCCTCGACGGTTCAAGTATACATTTCTAACCTTACTCCTTGATCTACTTTACCGAAGCACTCATCAGTACTCATGCTCACTAAAGTGGGGGAAAAATGTATAAGAGTGAATTTACACTCCTAATGCAAATTCCCCTTTTTCCCTTCAGTTTAGAAAACCAAGTTAAGAGGCTTAATTACACATAAGCCTGTTGCTTGCGTCCCACTTGGTGCCTATTTTGAGCATCAGTGGAGAAGTTTATATCAGGGATGCCTACGTGGCACACAAATGTCTACACAGTGTGCTTACATCCCTAGCAGATTCCTACAATTGAACTTGTAGAGGCGTTACACTTCTCATTGGGAGTCAAGTTGTAACGCCCTCTTCAATTGACTGACCCAAATATGGTTGTTTTCTTTATCTCCTCTTCAAATTCTATCCTTCAACAATCATTTCATCCTCTAAGCATTTAGTTGAACTTCTTCACTTCATTCACAAGCTCACTTTCATACTCTTGCACTCACTCTAAGCATTTCAAGCACTCCATTGCAACAACAACTTCACTCCATCACTTTGATAGAGCAAGTTGGGGACAACACCATTGCAGCAACAACTTCACTCCATCACTTCGATAGAGAAAGTTGGGGACAACACCATTGTAGTAGAGGCTCGAGTACTCTCATTTTCTCCCCCAAGTAGCCTTGAGTGCTCTTGGTGGAGGTGGTAAACTTCCCTTTTCTCTCCTCTATCACATGGTTGAGTAAGCACACTTACTATTTTCTAGTGTTTTTGGTGTTTGCTTTTATAGTACTTTCTTTATCATACTCGCTTTCTTGGCTATCTGTGGAGGTGGAAACACCTAAACGGGGTCTGACTGAGGTAGGCCCCTATATATCCACCCAACATTCTCCTCCTCTTTGTGTGTAGGTGAACGTGTTCTCAAGGAGCTAGCTAGCAAACGAGTTTCTTTGTGAGATCCTTCTTGCCACCTTAACTCTTGCATTTTTTATTTATTGCATTAGAGAGTATTTTTTTACTTAATCACGTTATTTTGGCCCTTTAGTAATAGTTAGTTGGGTCGTTAGCTTTTTTTCTTAGGTTTTACCCTGTCTCTGAAGTTGTTTGGTCGTATGGACACCAAAACACTCTAAAAATGCTAGCGCGCCATGTTGTCATCCAAGGACCGCGCTTTCATCCTTAAATAGAGAGCTTCTTGAGCTGTAGTGTTGAACTTGAAAACTGGCTCGCCTAGCCCCATCCCGTATTTCGGGTCCATAGAGTGATTGAAGGGCCTTATAGTCCTCGTCATTATCATCACACATATCCTAACACCCCATTAAGTTGAGGTAAGTTAGGGAAACCTTCCACATCTTGGCCCTTAGTGACCTAGGGCCCTGTACATGGTGGTCCCCCTCTCTTACACATACTTACTATTTGTAGTAAGTCATGGAATTGTCAGCGACTATCATGCCTATATCTAGAAAGTTGATGGATTACTCCCATGAGTTGATATTGGTATTTAGCGTGGAGTTAATGATTTAATTTATATTATTAAAGTTAATCCAACTTAACTTTAATAAAATTAATTATTATGGATGAATTTATTACATGGTGTTATAAGTAGTTAAAAGTTGTTATGTGAAGTTTGCATAAAGTATTAATATTTTAATGTTTTGACCCCTCAACTTTATGATGAAATATTTAAATGAACATCAAAAGAAAATTAAATTAAATGAAATTCCAATGCAAATTGGGTGTGGAAATATAAAAGGGCATTGAGAGCTCATTTTACACATTCATGTTGAAGAAGAATATTTTTCTAAGGTTTTTGCAGGAGGACTAGAGAGTCTAGAAATACTCAATGTCAGGACGAAAAACCCTCATGAGGAAACAACTGAGTGCAGGAGTGAAAGATCTCGCAAGCCAACTTGCATATAGTTTCATTTTAGGGGTTGTGCATTGTGCTTTAAAGATTGTTTAGAAGATTTACAAGAAAGATTCAAGAATTGTATGGTGATCTTATTTTAATATTTATATATGTAGTATACGAGAAGTTTTCAATATCCAGGGTTGAAATAATACGCCAGGGTATCACTAGGTGTTAATTGATCATTGAATGAAGCATACTCTTGTTGGGCGATAATAGCAAACAATTTGATATTTTTGAGTGAGGTATTTGTCATCTATATTCTATTTGGACGCCATATTGCCGATAGTTGTTATTGCAAACTCCATTTCCAATTTGGCACGAGAGTTCTCAGTTTGGGGGCATAAGTTTCAGAGAAAATCTATTTATTTCTATATTGGATGCCATTATTATCTTTGTCTTAGACTATTGTGTGTCTTGACTGCTACCTTAACCACCTGTGCTAAAAAATTTCAACTATTGGAAGAGTTATGAGGTTTGCATTGATAGTTGCTTGCCATCACCAATCTGAAGGGAGCCTATTAAAGGTTTGAAGGGGTCTAAGATACCATGGCGCATAATTTATATTGATGAAGAGGGGTGATTCATCTTGTAGCCCTCACATGAGACTGTGTAGTGAGTCATGGAGCATTTAGAGGGAGATTTTAGGATTGAGCATACCCTATGCCTCTCTTATTCCTGTCACTGAGTGTTGATAAAGAGGTCACAAGAGTGTTGGGCAGTATCTTGTATTGTACTAAGAAAGGGGTAGTTTCTTGGGAATGAACCTCTACTCTAGATTTGTTGTTGCTCTTTCATACCTATTTGGTGTGGCATTTTGGAGAAGGGTTGATGTGCTTTAAGCTTCCAAATTTGTATTTATCTACTGTTTAAATCTACAAGTTCTAATATATGTATTTTGTTGCATTTATGTTATTTGGTGGTATTGTGAATAAGGATTAAATCAATCCATTAACATACTAAAACCTTATTGTTGTGTAAAGTGTAATCTACTATCAATTATGCACTTAGAAATTTACTATGGGAAGAAATGATTCAGTATGTTACAATAGTTAAGCCCTTTACTATTATGAATGAATCACTCTTTATGTTATGGCCATTACCTTTTGTTGAAAATCCCTATTCACTAAGTTTTAGACAAGTGCATGAAAATGTTTTATAAAATGAATTGCTTGTCAAACTAAAAACTATTGAGCAAAATTGCTAGTCCTAACTCGTATTGGGGTGGGAATTATAGTGGTATCAGAGTCAATTTTTCTACTAGCCTGAGAGGTTATCAAAAGGGGAGTTTTTAGATTTCTTGTTGAGGTCCAACACTTATTGATTAGTTTCAATTATTAGAAGTAAGAATAAAAGATGACTACAGATGAATCTACATTTGAGCTGATGCAAGAAATGTACATGCTAATAAAGGACCCTGACATGAAAAAGGAATATTTAAGGATGGTTGAAAAACCTAAATGTTTGGACAAGGAAGATGAATTTCTTCAATGTGACTTGCGACCTATAGGTGATCATGGGGAAGATAAAAATTCAACATGCATGGATGTTTGAAAAATTAGAAAATCAGTCATCAATTACAGCCACATCCAAGGAAAAATCTCCATTTGAAGGTGCAAAATTCAATCATGGGAAAGACGTTGTTGTAGACAACGAGATCAGTTTTTAGTATGATACACACCATGGCTCGATGCCTATTGATGGGAACAATGTGAGTAGGTATGATAGAACCTTCAAATTAGATAACGATTACGGTTCTAAATTTAATCTCAGTGATGAGGTTACAAGTGATGTTTGGTTTGAGCCTCAAGCCAAGCCTATGGAGGGAGTGACTCTTATGATGTCTGTGTTGGGGAGTTAGAAAATGACTCATTCATAGAGCCATTTAATCATGAGGAGGCTCTGGATCACACTCTTCCTAAATAGAGAGATCATCATTTCAGCATTTGGGATCTAAAAATGATGGTTTCTACATATGATGTGGATCTTGTTTTGGATGGATCTATTGTTGACCATACTATTTTCCTAACTTATTCTACATAATTGTGCATGAGGGATGGTTTTGTTGACACCATTGGTGTTGAAACCAACCCTAAAAACAAACCCAATTTAGTGTTGCATGGTTTTGATCCTAAATTAGAAAATTTGCATAAGGATGATGGATCTCAAGAGTCCAATCAATTGGCAGGACAACTGAAGGTGAGTGAAGACCGGATTAGTGTTACCATCAGACATTTTGATGACACACTCATGATGATGGTCAAATGTTGTTGGATTTCTTTAAGCTAACATATGGACCCTTATGGAGAGTTTTCCCTTTCATATTCACATGCACATAAAGAAGCATTAGTGGAGATGAAGACCAATTACATTTAGCTCCTCTCAGATAGAGATCACCTACGAGCATGCTTGGTGAGATCCACTATGATGAACTTTGGGGGAAATAAAGGGAAGTGTATAAGTATTCTAATGAGATTATTGTTATTGAGGATTCCTTGAAGAGCATTTAGAAGGCCCTTCAAGAATTAGAGATTTAGATTGATGAGATCTGTGAGGAGTTGAGTTTGGTTCAATATTCTTCGTACACAACAAATTTACCATCTTCTACGATTGTCATGACACCTACGGATGGTATGGGTACTCATGGTTTGAGGGGAGAACCCCTAACATTGGTCGAGAATGAGGAGGTTTTAGGTTTGCATGGGCCTGAGGACAAGAATGATTCTGACATTCTTGAGTTTTCACACAACTTGTACCATAGTGATCATGGGTCGCCTTTGGGGGAGAGCCAATTAAGGGCTCAAAGTACATATTTGACATAGGTAGAGATGCATACACCACACAAACCAGCTAGTAGTGAGGTGCATGTATCCACTTGTGATAGGAACACCAATCTCTACATTGGCGAGGTAGAGATCGATATCAATGAGTCTTGTGTTGAGGAGGTAGAGTCTTGTGTGACTAGCGTGTTGGATCATCACGTTGTTCCATCTTATGTACATGAGGATTGCAGGGAATCTTCTAATGGGATCATGTTGCCTACATCTATCAATAGCTCAGGTAATTAATTGATCGAGGATGATGGTAGGTATGAGCCTAGTGAGTCATAGAGACTCAAGGGACAACTTAAGGTTATCGAGGATAAGGTTTTCCAAACCTTAACTCATCTTGATAGCACGGAAAATTTTATGGAGTAGCGTCTATGGTCAACACAATTGGAGGAGAGCCAGACAAGAGTAGTAGTGGGGACTTCTATAGTTATTCTATGAACTATCAAGCATGCCCTAGAATGGATGGAATCAAAATACCTCCAATTTCTTTCAAATAGGGACTTTTCTATCGAGTTTATAGAGAGGATTTGTAGAGAAACTACCCAATATTCCCTTTAGGATCATAGATGCAAGCCACCTCCTATTTCAGGTGATGAGAGTGACGAGGCATGTGTTCCCAATGACTATGCAAGTCTACCATTAGCGCAAGTAGGCTCATTCCACCTTGACTACATAGTAAGGAGTGTTCATCACTTCCCTTTCCATCCACACATGCATGACTTGATGATGCATAAGTGTGGGTTGGCTCATGATTCATATTATCCATTTTGGGACAAAGTGTTTCCATATTTGGAAGATGGAACTAGGACTTGCAAGACTCTTACTCTATTGTTTTCAAATGGTTGTTTATATGGATAGGGGTCAAAGTTGTATCATGCAAACATCTCCTTGGCAGAGAGTGTAGCTTTCATGCTTCAGGGATTTCCAATGGAGTCACATACCCATGTGTGGCATACACTTGGGAAGATGAGGATATAGGAGAGTTGTGTTTTCAGTGAGCATGATGGAATTAATAGACCAACCCATAGTGATGGATTTTTACTCCATATCTGAATAGGGGACAACTTTCCTACTTCATGACATTGGTTGTTTTTAATTCCCAACCAAATCCTCACAATTAATCTATGGATTTTTCCAAATAATCAATAACTAGGAGGGATTGGCCAGCAACTAGGAGAAAGTTGGATAAAACTTTCCCTCTTCACTTTGGCCTCTGCAAAACTCGGGAAGGTGGTCCTTGACAATATTCATAAGATCTCTTGTGCCGATTATCTTGAATACTATAGACAAAAAATGTGTTCTTAGCAGATTTACTTGAGGATTATATGAAAAATTAAAGATCAAGCTAAGCATATTTTCTTGATGATTATGGAAATGAAAGGATCTGGCAGTATCCTTTAATCATTTTAACAATTCAAATCCAAAGAACACGTAGTGATTTCAAACTTAACAAATAACTCAACTGAATTCAAAGTTTGTAATTTATTTATATGTGTGTCACCATGGAGACTATATCTAGACATAAATTCAAGAGACTAGTGCCTTCTACAGAGCATGGAGTCAAAACAGATGCAATTGAGGTTTATTTAATCAACATTTTCCCCAAACATCACAAAGATTCACAATAATGCATTGCACTAATCCTATCCAATTATACTTATAACTCCTTGCATAAATTCATACAAATCTATATTTCTATTAAAACATTTAACCTATTCTTTGAAAAAGAGTTGTAACAAAAACATACATTCAAAGGAAAGACAATGAAGATGAATTGAACAATCTTTGGTCAATTTTCATTCATAATCTGCATGAAATGTAAATGAGGAGACAATTGGCCAAGAATTATGCCATTGTATTCAAAAGAATATGCTAGTACTATTAAACAAAGACTTTCAAATTGCATACAATTCAGACTCAGACAATAACCTAGAAAAGTTTAGACTTTATTACTCTACGCTTTGCAATAAAAAATTTCTCCAAGATCACATGCAAATGGCTTTGAATTCCCTTTTATAAGAACAAGGGGGAAAAACAAGCTTCAAGCTCATTTGACACATGCCACATTTTCATTTGAAAAATAATTACTTTACAAAATATGAGTACAATTGATCATGTGGAGAATATTCTAAATGACAAAAGTTGTTATCATTTGTTTGATGTACATTGTTTCTCCAAATAGACTTGATTTCCAATTGTAATTTACTTTGCCTCTTCTTTCTTTCATTCCTTAGTCAGTGAAGGCCTGGGAAGATTTCTTGGTAGATAAGACAAAAGCACTAGTCCATAAGAAGATAAAATTCCCCCTTTGAGTTGTTGGAGACTATTGCTGGTGTTGATTGTGCATATATGACAAAAAGGTTGATTCCACATCATTTGAAAAAGTCACAACTTAAGAAGATGATTGTATTTTGCATCGCATGCAATATATTCTTCTTCTGTAGGCCAGTTGAATGTTAGGAATTCATCCAAATTATTCATATATTTACCATATTCCCTTACAACTCCATCAACTTCTTTGTCAAAGTCTTCAAGAAACCTCTTAGTATCCCATATATTATCCAAGAAACTTTTAATAAACTCAATATCAATGGGACCCTTTTCACATATTACATAGGCCAATGAAGCTATAATATTTTCCAATTATGTTCTCCAATCTTCATAAGATTTGACTTTTCCATTTGCATCCATAATATTAGGTAGAATACCTAGATTATTGTCATCAAATTCCTTAATCATTTCCTTTATTCCATCCTCCATGGGGTTTACCATCCCCTAATATTCACCTATAGTTTTCACTATTTGGTATGTTGGAGTGATTTGTTTTAGTTTATTGGGATCATAGTCAAATCCTTTAATCATACCAATTAATGAGTCAATCTTGGCACCCATGTATACATTAGAGGAATTACCTTTGTCTTATCCTTCACAAACATATCAATGGCTACCACCATCAAAGAATAATTTCTATGCAAATTATTTTCCTTCTTTTAGAATCTTTCCCATTAAATGTACCAATACACTAGAAACTATATGCATATTTTCATTATTAGCTCTAGGAGATGGTGCAGTAGAAGTGCCTAGTGTTATAGAGTTATCTTGCCATACAACTATTTCCATTGATTGAGGTGGTGGAGGTGTTTTCTATTGTGGTTGTTTTGTTTGCAACATTTCCACCTACAACTCCAATTAGTTTATCTTTACCTTATCTTTATTGTATTCATTTAATACCTCCTGATATCTCTTCAGAGCCTGATTATAGTCTTCTTGTAAGGACTCAATTGTTGCTTTACTGAAATGAGCAATATTTACATCTAATTTTTCTACCTCAACAACAAAAGTATCCAAAAATATTTTTATGATTGACCCTCCTCTTAGATCCTCAACTGGCTCAACAATATTTGGCTTATTTTTATTTGGTGCAAGGGCCCAAATAGCCATTGTATCCCATTTAGGGCTGAAATTTGATCCTGATAGTGTAGCTAATACCTCATCTTTAGATGAGAAGACCTATGTGTTATGCTTCTTTATTGTGTCCAAGGAAATATCTAATGCTATGTACCACTTAGGCAACAAGAGAATGACACTTTCTCTTACTAGTTTCCTTCCTTCATTAGGCGTCATCCCCTTGTGCTCTACCTTCATCTGAACTACAAGCCTCTTAGATATTTCTTTTCTTGATTGATCTAGGAACTTGTTCATCTCCTCATTCAATCTTTTTTCAAATTCATCTATGTTACATCTCCATACAAATTCTTACAAAAGTGTCATTATCCATGAACTTTGTGTAGACCTCTTCTCTTATGTCATTTATGTTATCCCTTCCTCTTATAACTGCCTGGGTAGCCTTATTTAGTGGAGGTGGTAGTTCAACATCTGTCTGAGGAGTTGGAATTTATTGCATTATATCATCTCCAATCACAATGACTTCTTTATCATCAGGGTCTGGAGGATAGCCAACCAATTGTGCTCTTCAACTCTCCTCCTCTTTGGTGAAGAGTCCCTTGGTGGTGAATCTAGTTCAATCACATTTTGTGTAGGGGAGGGAGGTTTCTATTGCATTGGTGTTAAAGCTTTTGATTCTATTAAAGGAGAAGGGGAGGCTCTTGTTTTTTTCTTTTGCACAATTCCCTTTGGCCTCCTTGTGAATACATATGGTCTTTTTGGAGTCTGATATGTAGGCCTCTCTTCCATTATAGGAGCTTTCCCCTTGTCTTTCTCTTGGGCTTGAGGTGCCTCTCCAACAATCTTATCAATTTTTTTCAAGATATCTTGAATCCTTAAAACCAATTCATCCACATCTACATAAGTTCCCTTGAATGATGGATCACTTTTCTTCTTTGCATCTTCAAATTTTTTGAAAGTTGTCCATTTAACTTTTCTATTTTTCACTTTATTCTCATCCATACAATTTCTTATAACATCCTCTATGTAATTAATGCCATGATAGAATTTGTACCTATTGATTTTAATCCTCAAATCATTAATGAATCCCTCTATATCAAAATTTTTGGCTCTTGATGGCTTCATCCTATAGTGCTTGAATTTGTCAACGATCTTCCTCCAACCATCCTTATTCATAGAAAAATAAAAAAATACAATGAGGTATGGAAAGAATGAGCCCTTCCTTTGATTAGGTAAGTGAGATTCCTTTGAATGTGATAACTGCCATATCACCTCCAAGAATACAACTCTCAAAGGCACATACCTTGTAAAAATGTGAGGTGATACATTACTTCCATACACCCTCAATATAGTGTAGTCAGAATGAACCATAACACTCCCCCAATTGTGATTGATCCCTAGCTCTATTTTTCTTTCTGCTAGCCTCAAGAAGTCATGGAGCTCTGTTAGTATCCTAAGTACCTATCCCTTCAAGTAATACATTTACAACAAAAATATTGGTAAAAGACACATAACTAGATTGTTGACAATGCCTATCTAGCAAGTGTGTCCACATTTGCACTGGGAGGTCCTCATTGTTAGCATCCTTAGCTTTAATCTACAATGCAGGACCTAAGTCCTTCCTTCCACAGGATAAGAACATGTGGCAAAGGATTCAATACCACCAAAACTTTACTCCTATCTCTCCCCCCATGATACTCATCAATCCTTTATGAATAGCATTTGACAAATATAATGCACAATCAAACTCATCAATTACCATTAAGTTTTAAATATTTTCTGCCATGAACATGAATGCAATGGGAATCTTTCATAATGGTGCAAACCCTAAGACTTGACCAATTAATGATATGTCTTTGAGAAGTACCCTTCAAAACTCTCTACCTAAAATGGTTCATGTTCAATGAGAGATATCCTTACATTTTTGTGGTGGGGATCTTTAACCCTAAATCTTAGAAAAATGATGGCTCTATAGGTGCTCTTGTTTTTCTCATATTATTTCTTAAAATATGCAAGGTCAATGGGTTTTTTTTTAGTAGGTTGAGTTTGAAAACCTCGACAATGGATTCCTTGTCCAACATGATCATAACCTTACCCATTAAGGTCCTTACTACCATGATAGAGTCATGATAATTTTCTGCCATGGCCTTCAAAAAATCAATATAAAGGAAAACATTGGGGACAACCAGTTTCCCTAGGTTGAGTCTCCATACATTGCATGTGGGGACCAGGGAATTTCTCCTTTCATACCAATATTTGAACAATTTCCATCCAAACAAGGGTAATTTTACATCTTTGACCCTATCAAACATATCAATGAAGCCCTTATCTACTCTAGGGCCTTGTACCTTGACCTTAGTATTGGTAGAGCTGAGTAATTGAGCCAAAATATCATCATAAAGGGATCGTTTTGGGGTTGAAGCAGAGGCTTGTGTTTGTGGTGGTGACATATGTTGGAATTGCATTGATTTGTCATTGATGTCAAAGATGTTTTAACTGGGGTTTTTTATTGTGGTTCAAGGACAAAGTTATAACATTGATTAAGGTTTATTCTACAAGGAAATTGTTTCCAATTGATTATGGTTCTTCATTTACAAGGAAATATGTTGATGTTGATTGTGGTTTGTCCAAAGGTTGTGAATGATACAAAGGTAAAGTAAAGGTTGTGAGCTCCATATTATATTTTATACAAAAGTGTTATGCTTCATTGAGATTCAATTTATACAAAGGTTTGAAAAGGTTTGAATCCAACACATGTTTCAACTCTAAAGGCTCAAAGGAATTCTTCACTTCATGGTTCAAAGGCATGATCTAAAACCCTAATCTAGGGTTTAGGTTTCAAGATGCTTTCTACATGCTATTTTCTTTCTACTTTCTTAATTAAAGATTGAATATGGCTTGAGCTATAATTAAAAAGCATGACAATATGTTGGTTGACATTTATCTTTAATAATGGCTTTGAGAAACCCATGGATATACTTGGTTAAATACTTTAATCAATGTTTATATGGCAGTCATTGGGTTTGTCAGTGAAGAACAATTTTTCAACTGTTTACAAACTAAATGTTGGTAGATAGAACAGTGTGATACATTCTGAGGTTACTAACTGGAATGTAATGTGTGGATTTGGTAGCATGTTGAATATGTTGTGAGAAGATGCATTAAAGTTATACTATTAGTTTAAAAACACAGAGAAGGAATAATTAATGTTTGCTCAACATAGATGAATGTGCTTTAGCAAATGATTGAAGTATGAAGGAAAAAATATGAATTTAGTTCCGGTGATCTAAATATGCCAATGTAAATGTGTCTTGAGTTGAGAGTCATAACAGAGGAGTGTTTTTGTTAAAATCTCTTGGTGTCATCTATTTTTCCATACAAAGAAGGTCACAGTGAGAGGTTGTAGTTGTTTTGATATTACTCACCAATTTAAGGTTTGTTGATGCTTGTTAGGATTAGAAGATTCATGCAAAGAACTAATGAAATGTATGCACATGGTTAATGTTCATTGTTCTTGTTAATTTTTTCATTGTATTTGTTGAAGGGGAGAATTCTAAAGAAAATCTTTATCCATGTATGTGAAAGGGGGATATTGATAATTTGGTATGCATTGTAAACAAAGTAGTACTATGTATCTTAATATTTTTGTATTGGAATTGATTTGTGGCATTAGTGATTTTCCAATGAGGCATACAAAATAGCCATTGAGGATTTTCTAGGAAGGCATAAATTGTAGCCAGTGAGGCATATTTTGTAGCCAGTGAGGCCCTGTAATCAGTGGGATTTTATTAAGCCGGTGAGGCAATTTTCTCGAGTGGTTTTTTATCCCTATGAGGGTTTTCCACTCATAAATTTTTTGTGTTAGTGTTCTTTTGTGGTCCATGTGATTATCATGATTGATGTAATTTAGTCTTGTTGCTTCCTTTATCTACTTTGCAACATTTGAGTTTTCATGTTGTTTAAGGATTTTCTATTGGCTATCACATTTGGATACACACCTGAAATTGAAAATTCAATGATTATAAAGAGATTATGTGTTTTGAAAAACCATTGAATTGAAGTTGAATACTGAAACATTGATTGACCCCCCCTCTCAGTGTTTCTCGTACTCCAACAAGTGGTATTAGAGCCATACCCTTGCATAAGTCTAACCAACTTAGAGGCTCCTGGTAGAGGAGTACTCGTTATGGAAAAAAGTAAAAGAACTAGAGAAAAAAGAAATACCCAGTAGAATGTTGAACAACAAACACCACTTAAACCTAGTACAAAAGATGATTTTGTAGTAAAGAGTGTAGAAAAAGAAGATCACTTAGTGAGTGATTTTGAACAAGATTTTGATGAAAATGAATATGAGATTGATATGGAAGGTGAACTTATCTATGCTCTTGATGAGATTAAGAAACTTAGAATGGAGAACCAAAGGTTAAAATTGCAGCTACAAGAGGAAAAAAGAATCTAAGACCAAAACTCTTTCATCCCTTCAAAATGCAGAAAAACAAATAATAGATATGAAGGTTCAAGTTGTTGAAGTTAATAAAATAGAGGAAGAAGTCAATAAGTAGCTAAAGGCCAAAGAAGTTGATAGTGAAAAGTATGAATTTGAGATAGTATCTTTGAGAGATGAATTAGGAAAATATTCTTCGAAGTTACATGAGACACTCCAATTTGAAAAGAGTACTGAGTTCTTATATGATATTTTAAGTAAGAAAAAGAATCACAAGGATGTTACTAGTTTGGGCTATGAAGAAGGAAAAAATTATGAGGTCAAAAAGACTCCAAGAAGGAAGATAGATCTAAGCCATCACGTTGCTTCCACTAAGACTAAAGAAAAGAAGAAATCAGAAGTTTTACATTGATGATAGTAGACAGTTCAAGGAAATCAACAGAGGAGGAAGAATTAGAGCCAACCAGTCCATGGGATCTCCACCTACTTGGCAAGATCAATCAGTGAGGTACATTTATTCATTTCCTGGTTATTGTTATTCATGTAATAGTTATGGGCATGAAACAAGTTATTGTAGAAGAAGATCTAAAAGGAGTCAATATGCATTCTCTAGAAATATGAATGTAATATGTTATAAATGTCATAAACATGGTCATGTTGCAAAGTACTATAGAACTAGGTCTGTGAAATAGGAGAGAAGAAATGATTGCTTACATAAGAAAAGGAAAAAATCACAAGTATCTGGTGACAAGAAGAAACTAGAGAAGAAGATTTGGAGAAGAAAACAAAGTCAATAAAAGAATGAGCCTAAACTTGTGCATATTGCACAAGTAACATCTATTAATGCCTAAAGGGAAGCATAAAGTTAGGGGGGATGTTTATAGTTTTATCTTTTAAACTCTATAATAAGCAACAAAGAGGTGGTATCTTTGCATTGATTTGGTGTTCTGATGTAGGTTTGGTTTAGTCATTAATGACAGTAACAGTATCGTGGTTACTTGTAGCTTGCTTGGTACAATGGAATTCCCATTTTTTTTCTTGGTGCAGTATAATAGAAAAAATGATTTTCATGTCTGGTTCATGCATGGTGCAATGATATTCTTGCTTGTTTCAAGTGAAAATTTCATAATGAAAGTGACAATGATGTCATAAGTGTTGGGTATTGAGATGTTAGTAGTAAAGTTGGCCTATATTTGTTGTTGTTGAAAATGGTTGGAACCTTGTTGGCGACCTTAACTTCAACTATTTTATATTTGTGAGTTCCTTAAGGATTAATTTCATTGGGAGATGCTTTGTTCACTTTACTACAAGGTTTCTATGTTGAGGATAGCTTGTAATCACAATATTTCCACCATTTGTACTTAAGATAGTTTTGTCCCCACAGTGGATAATGGATAATATATGGCTCTATGCTTTAGGTGCTAGTTATCTTGATCATTTAAATTCAAGAGCATAAAATTCCATTTATTCTCAAGGTGACATTCTTAAAGAATAATTTGTTCCCATGGAGTTCATTACAAGGTGTTGCTTCTATTCTTAGTCAAAGATCAAGTGATGGCTTGGTGTGAGGTTGTTGCTTATGGTGCAGTCACAGTTTGCAAGTGTGAGGATAAGACTACTATAATTTTTGTTCCAACATGTTCAATAATATTTCTTTAACAGTGATCTTCTTTAGTTTGATAATGTCTTGACCATATGGAATGTGTACTCACAAAGCCAATATTAGCAATGATATTAATGACATGCTATGCATGGTACACTCCTGGTAGTGATATCTCACCAAGAAATAGTGACAATAACATGAGGCAGAGTCTTAATTTGAATAGAAACAACAATTTATTCTTCTTGATAGTAACAATGATTTCTTGCTTGCTTGGACAATGAATTTCTAGATGTGAATAGTGATATTTTCTTGGTGGAACAATAGTGGCCATTAACTTGTGCTTATGTTGCAAGAAGGATATTGACAGTTATATGACTTCAAATTTGATATGGCAGTGATAAGTATGTAGTGGTCTACATCTATGTGCACTTAGTCAAATCTTTGCAATGCATGATAATTGATAATGGTTTGATCTTGAACTTATGTCTTCTTGAAATTCACAGTAGTTGCTTGTTCATGCTCACAAAGTTTTTCTCTACATTTGTCACATGTCTTGATGCCAATATTCTTGGTGCACTGGTGACATTAATGTGGTTAGGTCTCCATTCAATAGGTGTTGTTCTAGTCCTTTGTTCATGTCGATAGTCATTGTTGGCGGTGGTATGGTGTTTTTCCTAGAGCTCTTGTTTTGGGAAAGTGGCTATTTCATTCCTCTGAGAATTTTCTATGCTTCTTTGGCATCATCGTAGCCATTGATGTTTTTGATATCAGTTTGGTTTGTATAAACAATTGCTCAGTTGTTCAAATATAGTGAGGTTGAAAAGGTGCTTCATCTTTAAAAGATAGTGGTGATTTACCTTTCAAAAGGCGAGTAAGATGTTTTTAAGTTGGAGATTATGGTTTCTTGCTGCAACAATTCTTTTGCAATGTAAAAGACAACTAGTGGAATAGTAGAGGTTCAATCATGCCATTCAATGGAAGTTGATTCATTCCTCTTAACATTGATCTTGTTGATATTGGTCTTATAATGAAGAACTCATTTGATAAAATCCTAGTATCTATGTAAGGGCAGGTTTGTAAAACAAAATAATAGTTG
Organism: Sequoia sempervirens; assembly: GCA_007258455.2. NCBI lineage: Eukaryota > Viridiplantae > Streptophyta > Pinopsida > Cupressales > Cupressaceae > Sequoia > Sequoia sempervirens. The sequence goes on along the minus strand of VDFB02058242.1, from coordinate 751,155,633 downwards.
AGTGCATAGTTAAGGGACAACAAAGAAGATCTAAACTCAAGAGGATAGCGCAGTGTTTAAAAATTGATGTGATCATCAAAGGATTCTTGTAATGAAAATCCCTTAAGCCATTAATCTTGATGCCAGCGATTTTCTCTTATTTTATTGTATTACAAGTCTTCAATTGTAGGGTGGATAATGTTTTTGGATTTTATATTCATGCACAGTGTTATTGACAAAGAAATAATAGGTTGTCAAGTGACTATCTGCAAGGAGTAGGTGTGTATATGGTTAATATGTTTGCAAAGCTCAGTGGAGTAGTGCAGTACTGTGCATAATGATCTTTATGATTTGTTTTCATGAGAAGATAGCCATCTTGAGAGGGTTCAAAGGAAAAGTCTTTAATGTCAAATTGGCAAAGCAGTCAGTGGATATACTCTTGCTTCATTCACAAGACAGTGACTGTTTAGTAACATCATGGTGATAGTCAACTACAATGACTTGTATGATTGTTCACATACAATGCCATTTTGTCTTGAGAGTATTTTTGTTGCAAAAGGAGTTTGTTTGTTTCTCATCTCATGATTCTTGATGATGCAAAGATAATGTTGTTTATTCTTGATGTGTTCATGCTTGCTCATTCATGACAAATATGTTCATGGTCTTGATCCATTCAAAGGGTGTTTTTTCATTCATTGAGTTGCCTATTAAGGATGTCAAAGATGTCAGTTCATTGATGTCAAAAATATCAGTATTGGTGTCATATGCAAAGGTGTTGATTCACCTCATGATTGATATTTTGGCTTGATACAAGGTTGAGAGTGAATTATATGTTGTTCTTGGCTTATGTATCTCAACTTGATCTGCTTCAGTACTACTTCAAGACTATCAAAGACTTTGTTGTCATTGATTTTCTTACTAGATTTTCTTTGTATTATCTTCATATGCTTGGTGCATAATTCTTTAGAGGATGATTTCTTCCATATCAGGGGTCATGGTTTGTTGAATAAGTTAATGGTATTTTGATGCTCTTAATTTCTTAAGAGACAGTGCTTCTTCCACTCTTGCATATCACAATGCTCTAAGTCCTTTTGTTACTACCTTGTTGATTAGAGCAATAAGGTGCAACATGGTTGGTTCATGCTTGTACAATAATGTTCTTGATTGGGATGGATGCTCTTTTTGCAGTGCAACAATGTAATAGTAGTGAATCTTGATGAGATCAACTTCTACCATGGACAATATGGATAACAGTAGTCTTAATATTGGTTACAGTGATCTTGATGTCAGTGACAATCTTTCTGATGTGTACTTTGTTGAAAACATTTCCTTCTTCTCAATTTACATGTTGACAATTAACTTTTTATGGCTTGGACAGTGTTGGCAAAGCCAAATGAAAATAGTTATGATTTTTTGTAGTGGTTTGTATATGCCAAGTGGACAAGGGTTTACATAATGCTTCATGGTTAAGAGGGAAATCATTGCAAGAATAGTAAAGTGGTTCTTATTTGTTTTGGATTATCAAGGGAAGATGATAAGATTGAGAAGTGCTTAAATTCTAGTATCTTGATGATAGGGGGAGTAAGCTAGTTGGTTATAAGAGTTCCTATGTTGACATTATGTTTGTGTTTTGATGTTCATTCAATCTACTCAGTCCACTTTAGGGAGATTTAGTGCTCTTTGTCATTGTTGTCAAAGGGGGAGAAGAGCAACTACGTGTAGGTGTGGTTGACATCAATGATAAAGGGGGAGTTTGTTGGCATTGCATTGATTTGTTATTGATGTCAAAGATGTTTTAACTGGGGTTTTTGGTTGTGGTTCAAGGACAAAGTTATAACATTGATTAAGGTTTGTTCTACAAGTAAATTTTTTCCAATTGATTGTGGTTCTTCATTTACAAGGCAATGTGTTGATGTTGATTGTGGTTTGTCCAAAGGTTGTGAATGATACAAAGGTAAGGTAAAGGTTGTGAGCTCCATATTGAATTTTATACAAAAGTGCTATGCTTCATTGAGATTCAATTTATACAAAGGTTTGAAAAGGTTTGAATCCAACACATGTTTCAACTCTAAAGGCTCAAAGTCATTCGTCATTTCATGGTTCAAAGGAATGTTCTAAAACCCTAATCTAGGGTTTAGGTTTCAAGATGCTTTCTACGTGTTGTTTTCTTTCTACTCTCTTAATTAAAGATTGAATATGGCTTGAGCTGTAACATAAAAGCACGATGATATGTTGGTTGACATTTATCTTTAATAATGGCTTTGAGAAACCCGTGGATATACTTGGTTAAAGACTTTAATCAATGTTTATATGGCAGTCATCGGGTTTGTTAGTGAAGAACAATTTTTCAACTATTTACAAACTAAATGTTGGTAGCTAGAATGGTATGATACATTTTGAGGTTACTAATTGGAATGTAATGCATGGATTTGGTAGCATGTTGAATATGTTGTGAGAAGATGCATTAGAGTTATATTGTCAGTTTGAAAACTTAGAGAAGGAATAATTAATGTTTTCTCAACATAGATGAATGTGCTTTAGCAAATGATTGAAGTATGAAGGAGAGAATATGAATGTAGTTCCAGTGATCTGAATATTCCAATGTAAATGTGTCTTGAGTTGAGAGTCATAACAAATGATTTTTTTTGTTAAAATCTATTGGTGTCATCTATCTGTCCATACAAAGAAGGTTACAGTGAGAGGTTGTAGTTCTTTTGATATTACACACACCGGTTTAAGGTTTGTTGATGCTTGTTGGGATTAGAAGATTCATGCAAAGAATCAATGACATGTGTGCACATGGCTAATGTTCATTGTTCTTGTTAATTGGTTCATTGTATTTGTTGAAAGGGAGACTTGTAAAGAAAATCTTTATCCACGTATGTGAAAGGGGTATATTGGTAATCTGGTATGCATTGTAAACAAAGTAGTACTCTGTATCTTAATATTTTTGTATTGGAGTTGATTTTTGGGGTTAGTGATTGTCTTGTGAGGCATACAGAATAGCCAGTGAGGCTTTGCGAGGAAGGCATAAACTGTAGCCAGTGAGGCTTTGCCAGTGAAGCATATTTTGTAGCCAGTGAGGCTTTGCCAATGAGGTTCTGTAATCAATGAGATTTTATCAAGCCGGTGAGGCTTTGCCAATGAGGTTCTGTAATCAATGAGATTTTATTAAGCCAGTGAGGCAATTTTCTCGAGTGGTTTTTTATCCCTATGAGGGTTTTCCACTCATTAAAAAATTGTGTTATGGTTCTTTTTTAGTCCAAGTGATTATCATGATTCATGAAATTTAGTCTTGTTGCTTCCTTTATCTACTATGCAACATTTGAGTTTTCATGTTGTTTAAGGATCTGTTATTGGCTATCACATTTGGTTACACTCTTGAAATTGAACATTCAATAATTACAAAAAGATTATGTGTTTTTAAAAACCACTAAATTGAAGTTGATTATTGATACACTAATTCACCCCCCTCACAGTGTTTCCCGTACTCCAACAACATATTGCCAAGGGTTTCAAAAAAACTATGGTCTTTTGGATTGTTTTAGGGTTCACAACACAACTAGAAAAGAACTAGGGAAAATACAGAAAATTCAATTGCAAGCAACAAAATTTGAGTTTATGATAGGCCCTAGAGTGAAAATTAGACGTGGAAGCAAGTAATTGCAAACAATTTTGTAGAAAATTAGGCAAGTTATGAGAATAATTTCACTTACAAGTTTATAGATGAGAAAAACCTAATTCTGGATGCTGGGAGCTCACAAATTTTCCAAACTTGATATTCTGGTGCTCTGAATGCTTTGGTGATTTGTAATTATGCATTAAAACAATATTTTATGGAAAAATCCATTCAATTTCAGGCCTGGGGCATCTTGTTTGCCATTAATTTTCAAATCACATGAGCTAGCATGCTTGCAACTACCCGTTTTAGTATTTTGAATGCTTATTGTTGATCTTTGATCAATTAGTTTGATCTAATGGTGCAAATGAAGTCAAGTTGATTTGAACAAGATTGAATGACTTTGAAAAAAGAATGAGCCAATCATCTTTAGCCATGTGGATATGCTTTTACAAGTCACTAAGGTCCCCAATGTCACTGAATATGTTAGTGAAGTCCATGTAAGGAAACTTGCAGCCATCTAATGACAATTTCCACATAACTCAAAATAGATATTAATGCAAATAAGTACTCAAAATCCATATGCAAGAGAATAGACAACATACCCATCAAATACGACACAAGATATACCATGTGAAAACCCTCATAAGGGAAAAACCCAACCTCTAAAAGCATCCATACTCCATCATATTATTCAACAATGAAGCCATAGAAGAGTTATAATGAACATCTTTGAAGCATCAAGCCTCTCGATGCACCCTCATGTGTCCAAGCATGAGTCCACACACCCCATGCCATGCTTCACATATGCACTCCTCAGAAAGACTCAATAATGACAATCAAACCACTCAGCCCAACCTAAACCACTGCACATGTGTTTTCTTTTATAGACACAAGCTCACACAAAATACAAATAGTGGTAAGGTAAAACCACGCACCACAAAACCATGTAAATACAAAACCACTAACCAATTATTTAATATTGGGTACTAAGACTTCACTTTATTTAATATTTCCCCATTATTAAATTATTATCACATGTCTTCCACACATTAAATAATAATACAATGTTACAATACAACATCAAATAGTCCCCCAAATAATTACCTAGTGTGAATAACCACACCACCAAGGTGCATTGCAACTAAATAATTATTTAATTACAATATTATAATAAATCATTTCATGCAATGGTGTACAACAACATATCCCAACAATCCACATTTCATCTCCTTGCATTTTTGTGGTCATGTACTGGAGTGACAAATTGAGGCCCATGGAATGGTGGAAAGTTCTCAAATCTTTCCATGTGTCTCAAAGAGAAAACCCTTTAACCTCTTCTTTATGCCAACAACACATAGTAAAATTCATCGACATCATATACTTCTTCATCAAAGGGTTGAAACCTCACCACGTGGTGGTATCCCGCATTTCCGCGATCAACAAAAGTCTTCTCAAAGGGCTCCCGATGGAATGGAAGGGAATGGTCTAGATCATACCACATGGAATCCTTGTAGCTCTCAAATCTTGGGCCCACCATAAAGCTTTCATAGAGACAGGACTTGCGACACCCTCCTGCTATTCCACAAACAATATTTAAAGAATAAAATATTCCTTGTGGGCTGGTGGAACCAATGGAAAGTGAGCACTTGGTGGCATGGGGCTCAATCGACAGATAACTTAAGGTTTTTTAAAAGCACATGCACTAATTTTATGACTTAAAAGGGGCCACAACTAAGTCAATGAGAGAATAAGACATAAAATAAACTTTAAACCTAGGAACTTAGACTTAGGCACATGATACAATATTTTAAATACTCATGGAAAGGATTTTTATGAATATTTAAAGGATTGGGCAACCAAGAAAGATAGGAACAAAGGGTCGGTGAATAGATGAAGCTAAAAGGATTAGGTTATAACTAACATGACTAGATACTGACTATTGCAGGTCAACAAGTGATTAGAATGAAAAGCTAAGGCATTGAGCTGTTAGGGTTTAAAAAGGGTTTTGGACCTTAGGAGAACCTGTATAGGAGCGAATTTTAACCCCTTGTGTAAATTCCCCTTTTGCATCCCCTCACCTTAGAAAATAAAACCAGAAGGTGAGATTCTGCATCACCCACCTACCTTCTATCCACTTGGAATTTGTCCTATGTGTTGATGGGGAAATATTTGTCAGGAACACGAGTACGAAATGTGGACATTTGCGTAACATGCTGCCGTCCCTGATAGATTCCTACCTCTAGTGTCTGCAAGGACGTTACTTTCTCCATTGGGCACAAAGTGTAATGCCTTCGTGTCAACCAACCGACCTAAAAATAGCTCTTTCCCTCCCATTTTGATCTTGAAATACCTATCTTTCACTATCACTTCATTTCTTTAGCATTCTATTGGATCTTCTTCATAATTCTAGTAACTTCACTTGATCTCTTAAGCATTTTCACAACTCCATTGAGCATTACAACAACTTGTTACTCCATCAACTCCTTTTTTGTGTGTTGTGCTACCATAGAAGCTACAAGTTTGGAGTCTTGCAAGACCTCCCTTTGTCACTATTGCAGTTGTGTCGACTTTTCCAAGCTTGTTGTCTGCATTCTCCTTTCATTAGCCTTGATATCCTTTGGGTGGAGGTGGTATTGCTTCACTTTCCTTTTCTTATTGTGGATTGATAGAGTAGCATTGTATCTCTTGTAGTGTTCAATACTTTCCTTTCTTCTTTCCTTTATCATATTTTCTACTTTGTGGCTTTCCTGGCTTCCCGTGGAGGTGGAAACACCAAAGCAAGAGTTTGACTGAGGCAAACCCCTATACAACCCAACATTTTCCCTTTGTTGATTGTGTGTAGGTGAATGTGTGCATGGATTTTTTTGGAAAACTGGAGCCTCAGTGAGTTGATATTCATCACCCTTATCTTCATCTACCTTCTTTATCATTTATGTAGCTATTTCTTATATTTCATTATTCTGTTTATTTCATTAAAATTAATCAGCTAGATAGTTAGTAGTTTTCTTATTTTTCGTACTGTATTTCACATTTTCTAGTCGTACAGATGCTAGTGCGCCAAAGAGTTGTCAGTATTTCCTACTGTCGTCCCAAACCTGCACTATCATCCTTGGAAAAAGATTTGTCTGAGTTGCATTTTGGACTCCAAAAACTAGCTCATCTAGCCTCATTTAGGTTTTCAGATCTATAGAGTGACAGAAACACTTGAGAGTGCTCTTCATTCTTGATTCTCATCCTAAACACCCATTAGCCTGAGGTAAGATAGGGTTGCCCTCCACTCGCAGCTCTCCATGATCTATAGCCTTGGTGTGGTTGGTCCCCCTACCTTACAGAACCCTAAACACAAAGTTTTAGCAAACCCTAGCTAGCAAATAATAACCATAATGCTCAAAAAATTTAAACAAGGACATGAAACCACAATTTCTTTTGACAAGTCCTATCACATGGGACCCATAATTCTTTCTTAATAATTGGAGGAAAATAACTATTTAGGAGTTTGGAGGAGAGTTGCATCATCTCCTTGGCATGGGGGAGCTACATAGGGTTGATACTCTATCACCCTATGACCTCGACACAATCATTTGCATCTCCATAAGTCGATCTTACAATTTTGAGGGTGTTGATCTGCCCCATATCAACAACCTAAGAGGGGTTGTTACACCTCTTTCAACACCTATGAGGGTTATTCATAACATCCATAGGAGATTTGTAGAGATTGAATTAAGGTGTTGTAATGCTGGCACTTTGAGTTACCTTCAACTTCTCATGTTTGATGGATGCAAGGGTTTGATGTGTTGTGATCCAAGTGGTGACAAGTTTAACACATCAAATCGATTGGATCTTGATGAGTTTCTTCACCACTCTCAACATGGTGAAGATGATATCAAAGTAGTGTAGTGGAAGTCAACGGGTGTTGAGTATGGCAGAATTCTAGTTCGGATGTGGGATTCATGATTCATTATGCTCAAAAAATTGATTTTATTTCAGAGAGTGACTAATAAAGCTACCAATTTTAGCTCTATAATTATCCAATGGTTGTAGAGGGGTTTTGGTAGAGCATTCTAAATGCTGATTTGGGATCTCGACATTTAGTTGATATGCCAGGGTGTTCAAGTGAGGATTTCTTAGGGACAAGCAATCTTGGGGAGGGAAGACTGTAATGCCCCCTTTTCCTAGGCAGTTGATAGATGTAGTGGTTAGCCTATCATTTGGTCCTCGTAGGCTAACATTTAGGGGCCCTTCGAGGATGATCTATGGCTCTTCAAAAATCTTTTTGGTGCTTATTTTAGTACTTTTCAGCTCAGTGTCCCAGTTTATTTGTGGTGTGCCTTCCAGAAGCCATTCAAGACACTTTGATCTACACTTACTATTTTTAGTAAGTCACTTGGATGTGTTGCTCATACTTAATATTTATTGTAAGTCATGGAAAGGTCAGCTGCTATCATGCCTATATCTGGAAAGTTGATGGGTTACTCCCATGAGTTGATATTGGTATTTATTAGAGAGTTAATGATTTAATTTATATTTTTAAAGTTAATCTAGCTTAACTTTAATAATATTAATTATTATGGATGACTTTATTAAATGGTGTTGTAAGGGGTTAAAAGATGTTATGTGACATTTACATAAAGTATTAATATTTTAATGTTTTGACCTCTCAACTTTATGGTGAAATATTTAAATGACCATCAAAAGCAAATTAAATGAAATGAAACTCAAATGCAAATTGGGCATGGAAATATAAAAGGGCATTGAGAGCTCATTTTGCACATTCATGTTGAAGAAGAATATTTTGCTAAGGGTTTTGTAGGAGAATTGGAGAGTCTCAAAATTCTCAACTTCACTGAGGACAAAAACCCTCATAAGGAAATAGCATAGTGTAGGAGTGAAATATCTCCCAAGCTAGCTTCTAGACAATTCCATTTTAGGGGTTGTGCATTGTGCTTTGAAGATTGATTAGAAGATTAACAAAAATTATTCAAGAGTTGCCTACTGATCTTATTTTAATATTTATATCTAGATAGTATACAAGAAGTTTTCAATATCCAAGGTTGGAATAATATGTCAAGGTATTTCCAGGTGTTGATTGATCATTGAATGAAACATATTCGAGTTGGGTGATAATAGCAAACAGATTGATGTTTCTAAGTGAGGTATTTGTCATTTATATTATATTTGGATGCCATATTGTTGATAGTTGTTATTACAAACTCTATTTATAGTTTAGTGTGAGAGTTCTCAATTTGGGGGCGTGAGTTTATGAGGAAATCTATTGCTTTCTATACTAGTCATCATTCTTATCTTTGTCTCAAACTATATCGTGGGTCATGACTGCTACCTTAACCACCTACACTAAAGTTTGTCAATGGCTAGTAGGGTCATGAGGTTTGAATTGTGATGAAAGCCATTTATGTCCCATTTTATGTCATATTTTAGCCTATTTCATACGTCTTTACACCCTTTCCCACATTCTATTTTTGTTCCATATCATACCATTTTACCATTTTATGTTGCATACGGTTTAATATATATAAGTAATATTTAATTTAGTTTTTAGATGAAATATATGAATAATGAATATTAGATTGGATTTACTAATCTTTGCTTCTATTATGTTAAGGAAAATAATCTTTTAACATTCTGATTTAAGGATGCAGATCTTCCTGTCACCTTTTATGTAGAAATCTTCTTGTCACTTTCTGACCAACAATTTGTTTCTATCATCTTTTTAAAAGATGACATCGGCCTTCGTGGTGGCATCAATTCACATTTGTTGAGGCAATCTTTTTGTTGGTCTTTTTACTTGCATTATTCATACACATGGATTCATTTCACAGTTCGAAGCCTTTATGATAATAGCTACACTTTGTAAATCAAGTCTTGTTTCCTATTTCTGTCTTCAGTTATAACAAGACTGTTTTAATCTATGGTTAGAGGCCTATATTATTTGTTTCTTCTAGTTTGTTGGTCGCAGGCCAAAACAAACTCATTATTTTCTGTACTTAGTAGTTACAAACAATGTATATATAATTACACATAATGCAAGGAATGACAGGGACTTTGTATCAAATTGTTGATGAATAAAATAATATTTTGCACGATCAGCCCAATGTAGGAGAGCTTTGTTTCATTTCTTCCATTGTACCAACTAGGAGCAAGGGCCCACTCCTCGAGAAAACTTGACGATGTTTTATTTTCTGTATTGTGCTTCCTTTCAATTTGGTTTTTGATCTTAATAACTACGTGGTTTCAATGTCAACACCTTTATTAAAGTTAAAATAAAAGGATTATATGATTTGGGTTGTTTTTCCTTTCTATTGTAAACTACTACTATGATTTGCACATATTATTGTTGTTACTGTCGTAGATTACTACAATTCTTGTCACAGACTGCTACACTTCCTGTCACAAAATAAAGTAGAACATAAATATAAGTTTGAATCTGATTTTCATTATAGGTGCTCTTTTGTGTGTTTTAGCTACATCTCATTCCCATTCACCTCATGACTTGCAACCCATGTGTAGATAGCCACGAAACCTTTCATGAGCTTACGATCCCTAGATTGACATTTAGATCAAGCTGAGTTCAATTTATTCTTTACCCTAGTTTTGGCCTATCACATTGACAATTGCTTGCCATAGCCAATCTAAAGGGAGCCTATTAAAGGTTGGAAGGGGTCTAAGATACCATGGTGCATAGTTTAGACTAATGAAGAGGGGTGATTCAGCTTGTAACCCTCACGTGAGACCATGCAATGAGTCATGGAGCATTCAGGGGGAGATTTCAGGATTAAACATACCCTATGCCTCCATTATTCTTGTCATTGAGTGTTGATAAAGAGGCCACAAGAGTGTTGGGAAGTATCTTGTATTGTACTAAGCAAGGGGGAGTTTCCTAGGTGTGAACCTTTGCTCTAGATTTGTTGTTACTCTTCTATACCTGTTGGGCATGGAATTTTGGAGAAGGGTTGATGTGCTTTAAGCTTCCAAATTGATATTTATCTGATGTTTAAATCTGCAAGTTCTGATATATGTATTGTTGTTGCATTTCTGTTATTTGATGGTATTGCAAATAAGGATTAAATCAGCCCATTAATAGACTGAAATCTTATTGTTGTGTACAGTGTAATCTACTATCAATTATGCACTTAAAAATGTACTATGGGAAGAACTGAGTCAGTATGATGCAATAGTTTAACCCTTTATTGTTATGAATGAAGCACTCTTTATGCTATGGTCATTACCTATCACTACAAATCCCTATTCATTGAGTTTTAGACAAGTGCATGCAAATGTTTGATAAAATGAATTGTTCGTCAAACTAAAAAATATCGAGCAAAATTGTGAGTCCCAACTTGTATTGGGGTGGGACACTACAATGGAAAAATATTTTAGGTGAATAAATCACCACCAAAGAGAGAATGAACTTGTATTAATCTCAAATAATAGAGTATATCAAAACATCCAACTTCTCCCTTTAATTTGACTACATTCTAGCAAAGTAACCTTCCTCTAACCTACATGATATAAACTATTATCCTATGCTTCCAATACATATGAGATATGAAGCATGACACCACTAATTTCTCAAAACCAATTGCCAATGCCATGGGACCTACCTAGGCACCCAAACCATCATGGCGATTTCTAACATCCCATTTTGAATGTGGAAAATCCAAAGAAAAAATGTAACTCCTCCCACAAGCATCTTTGACTAAAGTTACCATAATAGGAAATTGTAACTCCCATGTGCTCCCCATAAAACACTACTTACACCTTACACCCACTAAATAAGGAAGATGCTTCACTATCTCTCAATTTTGATCCTTTCAATGTAACTCCTCAATTTCCCATTACAACAATATTTCCAAGTCATTGGAGGAAAATTAAATAATTACACATGTCCTTTCCCTCACAAGGACATGAATATTTTTTATGATCCTCTATATGCTGAAATAGTGGCATAAACTATTACATTTTAATCCATTAATGATGGAGAATGCCCATAAAGGAATCAACATCTACTATTGATAAATAGGAAGACCATTTGCTACTCCCAATGGAAGGGTTGCCTTAATTAGGCCAAGGATTTACTTGAGATTAAGATTTAACATGTATCTAAGTCATCATTAACTAATATATGTTCATATAGATTTGAATTTATCCCCATTATGCCATTTTCCAAACTCTTTTAGCTTCATTATATGATGTCTTTTGTGGTAATATTTCTAAATCTTGAATCAAGTAGAGTTTTTTCTCTTTACATCATTAAATTTTCTTTCCCCACAATTTCTAGGATATCCTTAATTCAATTATATCCTCTTCATTAACAACATAGTTTATACCATCCTCACATGTATGCTTGAATCTTTCTCTAGGGATTCAAGAGATTTTTCCAAGATTTTATCAACAAAAACTGTGTTTCTACTTATCATACCATCACCAACCATTGTTTGCTCTTCCAAAGCTTTATCATCTTTTACAACCAAATATGAGCTAGTATAAAATTTATCTAGTTTATTTTGAATGTTTTCTCTAATGTTTGTATGCTCCAATATAGGTATTTTATGAGACCAAATTTATTTTTCAAACAGATTACACAACTTACTTGTGGCATATACACTAGCTACAACCTTTATGGGGTATATATCATATAAATTATTAATAGATTTGAATTGTTTCTAATATCATAAGCATTAACCATAATATTTTTGCAACCTCTTCTTTATCATTTTTTTTATAGAAATTATCATTTATATTTTTTGAGAATATGAATCCAATTCACCTAAATAATCCACCCCATACTCAATCAAATATCTTATTTATATTGATGACATTCCAGTCAAACAAGGATATGAATTTTTTTTTTCATTTTCCTTTGAATTTTTTTATAAACAACTTATATACTTTGTCATAAGATTTCCTTTACATAACCAAGCTTTATATTTGAAATTAATGACCCTCTTTGTTTCACTTTTACATATATATCTACCAATATAATAATAATTGTAACATTTGATATGATTTATCTTCCTTTCTACTTTAATGGATGTCCAAACCCTAATACAAACCTCCATTTTAGTATAGGTCCAGAGGATATTGAAAAATATTATATAGTTTGATTTTAAGTTCACCCTTTGCATTTGTTTAAAAATTTTAAATACTTTTCAATCATTCCATTTTGTAAATATCCTACAATCTAGGTATTCCATGAGAAAATAGCTTGAGGAAACTTTCATGGTTTCTACATTTTTCATATAACTCATGTGCTTTGCCTATTTGTTTTGACTTGTGCCTTCTGTGCACTGATGGATATATAATTTGATCAAAAATTACTGTTTCAGAACTTACAAAGGTTGTGAACTTGAATTTTCACCTTCAATTTTTTTTTTTTTTGAATACATCACTTTATATTCCTCTTATATCTTTCAACTTTGAAGATGTGATTCACTTTACATGTGCTTTATGCAATCTAAGGTGGGGGTGCCCTTTCACAAATTACACTACATTTTGACATTGTCAAAAAAAATTCCACTTTTTTAACTTGCAAGTGTATTTTGGTATTTCAAAAAAGTTTTGTTATTTGTAACTTGTGGAAGTGTGGAATTTTTCTATAACTCACCACTGCAACCTCCAAGATTCCAAAATTTTGGCAATTCGCAATTGCAACTCAAAATTATGAGTATTATTACTTAAATTCCAAACGGTAATCCATGACAATTAATAACGGTAGAATGCAATACCAAAAATAAAGACAATTCAATATAGTGCATAATCTACTTCTAAGCAGCAAACCACAGAACGCTGCCACAAACACTTCTAGACTTCCACAAAGGTAGTAGACATACAAAAACCACCAATACCATATTTACCTAGACTTCCCCTGTTTCCCTTCTTCAATAATGATAAAATTAAAATTCTGCATCATTTGCAACTGACATACTAATCTCACATGTAATGGACATCAATGACAATCAACAACACTTTGACATCAATTACAACACACATGAATCCCTATAATCAAATAAACAAAATGTTTATTAAATCATCCTTAAAATAATTAACTTTAGAACTTAGGTGAGCATCACATTATTTGTTTTCTTTGATATTTGATGGTACATAATATAATAAATCTTTCATCTACTTTGCCATCAATGTCAAGATAATAAAATGAATGATATAGAAGAGAGAGTTCAGGGAAATATTGTTATTATGCCAATAGGCGTTCACTGTTGCGGCATTCTGTACGTGTACAGAGAAATGTTTGAATGAATCTTTTTAGCTAGCTTTAAATACCATGATTATCAAAAATATTGAATAAACATCGACATAATAAATCACTGGCGCTACTTTCAACACCGTTGATTTGAAGAGTTTTAAAAAAAATCACGATGCACTTGGACATATGCCGTCAAACAGCGTCATGCCATGTCTTTCAATAAATATGCTACATGCTCTTTCATTTACTCAGAAACTTACACACTAATCGTGGATGATGAAAAGCGTGACATCTACACCTGCAGGTTTAATGAATTCTATCCTGCAGTTTCGGTGTCCAAGCCATTTGGAGTTTCATTCATTGATTCTGATTCTTTTGGGTTGTTTTGCTCCAAAATCTGTCCAAGGCGTGCTTGAAGGCTGGAGGAATTTGTAGGAGCAGAGGCTGATGCAAGAAGAGGGCAGGTTTTTAACAACGTTTATATCATGTTTGTTTTTTCTTCTTTGTTCGTAGGGTTTAACAGTGTTGATTCACACAGTACACTGCTGATTGCAGGTCCAACCATTTTGCAGCATCATCTATTCCACTAGCGGTGTCAAACATGGTGCACATCAGGGAAAAATTTGAGAGGTCACATATGAGTGTTTCCATGTCCATTACTTACAAGTTTAGTGACAACGACATGTTCACAGTCCTGGTTTGCTTGTAGGGTTTTCTTCGGTTTATTTACCAGCCTAGTTGATTGGCTCTGTGGAAGGACTCGTGGGTTTTGACATGGGTGAACATGGTGGCGTTGGTAATGTACATGCATAAATTTTTGAAAAATAGAGGCCTCGTGGTGGGTTAGAAAGGCTATATTGGCCTCAGCCTACCATTTTCACCGACATATGTATTATGAAGAAAATTTGGAGTGGAGTATTCTTTTACATGCAGATAACTGTAATTATTTTTATTGGTTGGAGTTTATAATCTCTATAATTAGTTTTTAATTTGCATGAACAAGAGTGACATGCTTGGGAAGGTTGCAGGGATAGCCCCAAACATGCCTGGAAGGATTTATTATTTATTTCGCAAACCCATTACAATTGCAGGTACACGAATATTGTGTTGTATTTTGTTGTCTGGCAGTGTTCATGCCTGCTTATACGATGAAAGGATGGGACAAGTTTATCATTTATCATTAAAATATAGAGCCCCACTATCCAATCTGATCTGAATTTTGGGCCCATCTTGATGCCCAAAATGAAGGGCATGATGAGTAGCCTTATATTATTTTCCATCTCCATTATAGTTTATGGGTTGTTTCTGTATTCAATGGAAATTTATAATATAATTATAATTTCAGAGTGTCCCTTTTTATCACTTATTTCAATTGAAGCAACATGGAATTTCACATGTCAAGCACTCACCTTTGAGCCATAGTATGTGGCCTCACTAGCTTTTATCATTACGAAAAAGAAACATGACCTCATTATATGAACTTTTGCCTTAAATTTAGCTCTTGGAAAACTTAGAATTGTTTAAATTAATACTAAGCCTCTCCAAGATCTCCTGTAGTTGTGATTTTGTATTTTTCAATTATTTAGCTTTGTAAAGTACAACCTAAACATTTCTCAGATGTTGTATTTTTCAATTATTTAGCTTTGTAAAGTACAGCCTAAACATTTCTTAGACAACATTCAAACATTGGACAAAAACAATAACAAAATCACTTGTGTTAAATATGGTAATCTACCTTCAAAGGCTTATAGACATGTTGAGAAACTGAGGACGCCCTTGCTGGATGTTGTGGTTTTGTTGCTGATATGTGGTTGTCATTGATGTCAACACTATTACCATTAATTCATTAGAAGTTGTATAGGTCGAGGATATTGAGAAAATTGTAATGGAATGAGTTGCAGGTTGTTAGTGGTGAAGTGAAGCTCAGTATGTCGATAAGTTCTGTACATTGATGATAAGACGTTGTGGACTAAAGGGTTTGTTACTGAGTTTATCTAGTTTATCCACATCAAGTTTCAGAGATATGTGTGAAGATTTGTTCAAGTTATGAAGATTTATATTCTGTCAAATTTTCTATTGCTTTAGTTGGTGTTACTGATTGAAGATGATGCGATTTTAGTTAGTTTAGTTGTTACGAATGCTTCTTTGGTGATTCGTGATGTTTGTGGATGTTTCTAGATTGTTCTCTATCTTTGTTGCACATCTACATTGACCGTTGTGCTTATGATTAGCAATTTTCTCTTGCGCGTTCATGTTTTTCCTGTTCTTGGCCGACATGGTGCTTATAGAATGTTGTGGATCTTCGAGGAGTAATTAATTGAAGTGTTTTCATGTTGGAGATGTTTATTTGGGTCTTCACTAAGTTGTGGCTGACCTTGGTTGATTTGCATTAATAATCTTTAGTGTTTTGGGCCTACAATTTATATTCATTTTATTATTTTGTTGAAGCCAATATGTAGGGATGAAATTTCCTATTACAAATATATAAAAGCAATTGTTTGTTCAAATTAATGTATGCGAGTGGATTCCAAGTGTGTGTGTATGTGCGAATAAAGTCTTAATCATTTGAAGGTAGAGCAGAGTGTGAAGAAGAGTGAAGAAATGTTCATGTGCTTAACCGGAACTATGATTAGGCATTAGCAGATGCTATTTTATCAGTTCAAACCCCCACAGATGTAATCCAATTCTTTTTGTAAGATAGTGTTTCTTCCTTTGGGTGGTTAGCCTTGTTGTAATTGAGCAGTGAGCTCTAGGCAGTGTGTCTGAATGCATGTGCATTCCCCATATTTCATTTCTTTATACTTTTAACAAGGTATAATCTTGTGAACTGACCTCCACCATGGTTTTTCCCCTAATAGGGTTTTCACATAAAAATCTTGGTGTTATGTGTGTTTCTAATGTGTTATTGATTTGTGCTTTCATGGTTATTATTCAGATTTGAGAATAAGGTTGTTAAATTGAATAAGTTATAATATCCGGGACAATTGATTCACCCCCCTCTTAGTTGTCTGCCCTTGTATTGTCAACAATTGGTAGCAGAGTAGGCTCCTTGGAAGAAGTTTAACAACTTGAGGTGATTTGGGATGGCGACATACAAGAAGGATAGTTCTAGATTTGATGGAACAAATTACTCTTTGTGGAAGACTCGAATGGAGTGTCATCTGAGATGCACTGGTGAACCCTTTTGGAACATTACAAGTAATAAGTGTTTTATTCCTTAGAATGGTCCTACTACTACTTTTGAGATTAGAGATGCTGAGTATAATATTCGGGCTAAGGAAGCCTTGTTGAGTGCCTTGACTGATTATGAGATGAAAAATGTTATGGATTTGAAGACTACTTATGAGATCTGGAAAAAGATGGAAACCTTGTATGAAGGTGATGCTAATGCGAAGATTGCTAAGTTGCAGAGTCTGAAAGGGAAATATGAAAAGTTGAGAATGGGTGATAATGAGAACATTAAGACTTTCATGCAAAGAGTGAATGAACTTGTGTGTGGAATCAATGTGCTAGTGGACAGATAGACGAATCAAAGATTGTTGCTAAAGCGCTTAGATCATTGCCTGATTCTTACAAAGTCAAAACTAGTGCTATTGAAGAGTTGCAGACTGTAACAAATATAACTAGAGATATGTTGGTTGGTAAGCTTACTGCTTTTGAGTTGAGTGAATTTGGTGATGCCCTTCTTAAGGTTGAATATGCATTTAAGGCTACTACTTTTGGAAGAGATAGACAAAGATATGATCCAGGTGAGAGTCCATCTAGAAATAAATTCAAATATGAGGATGAAATCAAATAGATTGAAGAAGAAAGAGAGTTGGAAGAGCTAGAAGCACTTATTGTCAAAAGAGTACCAAGAGGAAAAGGTAAGTATGAAGGAAAATTGCCTCTTAAATGTCTTTCTTGCAATAAGATAGGTCATTTTGCATCAAGGTGTCTAGAAAGAGCTCCTAAACCAAGACATAACAAGCCTAGATTTCAAAAGAAGTGTTACATGCTGCTAATGAAGGTGTGGAAAATGATGAATCTGATAAAGGAAAAAGAAGTAATGATGAATGGGTATTTATTGCTATCAAGGAAAATAATCTTGTATCTACTAAATCTGCTAGTTTTACAAATGTGGAGAAAGCCCTAGCTGATCGAGTTGAAGAGAAAGATGAATGGGTGATTTGCAGTGGATGTTCACATCATATGATAGGAGATAAAAGTAAGTTTGTGAGCTTGGAAAAGTATGATGGTGGTGTTGTGAGATTTGGTGATAATACAACTGGTGTGATCCATGGAAGAGGATGCATTTCTCTTGATGGTAAGCATAATACTAATGATATCCTATATGTGGAAGGCTTGAAGCATAATATTTTAAGTGTTGTTCAGATGGTTGATAAGGGATACAATCTTCAGTTCAAGGATGGAAAGTGCATAATATTGAGTTCTGGAAATGAAATTGCATCAGGTACAAAAACAAAAAGTAATATCTTTCACTTGAGTGCTGCTAGTAAAAGTTGTTTGATTGCTTAAGTTGATGAAAGTTGGTTATGGCATAAGAGAATGTGTCATGTTAACTTTGATAATATTCTCAAGATAAGTTCTACTAAGGCTGTGAGAGATCTACCTAAGTTGGTGAAACCTACTAATGCCATATGCAAGGAATGTTAATTAGGAAAACAAACTAGAATTTCATTTCGAAGCAAAAAACATTATTCAAATGAATTGTTGGAGCTTGTGCATACTGATCTGTGTGGTCCCTCTAAGGTCAGAAGTTTACAAGGTTACAAGTATTTCATGTTGCTTATTGATGATTATTCTAGAATGGTGTGGGTTGCTTTCTTAAGGGAGAAATATGAAGCATTGGATAAGTTCAAGATCTTTAAGGCTATGGTTGAGACAGAGATAGGTTTGAAGATTAAATGTCTGAGATCAGATAGAGGTCATGAATTCACTTCCAGTGAATTTAATTCCTTTTGTGAAGAGCATGGAATTAAGAAACAATTATCTGCATCATGGACCCCTTAGCAAAATGGAGTTGTGGAAAGGAAGAACAAAACAATTGAAGATGTTGCTAGAACTATGATGCTGGAAGGAAATGTCCCTCATATCTACTAGAGAGAAGTTGTGAGTATTGTTGTGTACACACTCAATTGGGTACAAATCAAAGGTGAGATTGGTAGGACCCATTTTGAGCTATGGATTGGTCAAAAGCCTACTATTAAATAATTCAAGATATTTGGAAGCAAATGTTGTATCAAAAGAGATGAAGATATAGGAAATTTTGATGCTAGGAGTGATGAAGGTATCTTTCTAGGTTATTCTACTAAAAGCAAGGCCTACCGGTGTTACAACAAAAGATTGAGGAAAATGGTTGAAAGTGAAAATCTCAAAGTTGATGAAGACTTCAGTACACCATACAGAACCTGTGGATACAACTCCGATAATCAAGATGATAGTACAAACAAAGGAAAGCAAGTTCAAACTACGAATCAAGTTCAAATCATTTCGGTGAATCAAGAAGATCAAGAGGAAGGAGAAAACAGTGCAAGAGTAGAAGAAAGAACAAAAGAGCTTGAAGTTGAAGAACATCCGAAGAAGACTCTAAGGTATGTAAGATTGAATCATTCAAAACATCAAATTATAGGTGATAAGAACAAAGGTGTCCAAACTAGGAGAAAGATTGCTAAAGAATACTGCTTGATTTCAAAGACTGAGCCTACTAGTGTGAATGAAGCATGTAAAGATGAAAATTGGGTTGAAGCAATGAAAGAGGAGCTAAAGCAGATTAAAAAGAATGATACATGGATTCTTGTTCCTAGACCTAAGAATAAGGATGTCGTTGGAACTAAATGTGTCTTTAGAAACAAACTGAATGAGCAACGTGAAGTGGTTAGAAACAAATCAAGACTAGTATGCAAAGGATATTCACAAATGGAAGGAATTGATTTAAAAGAGACTTTTTTCCTGTTGCTAGAATTGAAGCTATAAGATTATTTCTTGCTTATGTTGCTTACAAGAACTACAAGGTTTATCAGATGGATGTCAAGTCAACTTTTCTAAATGGCGAATTGGAAGAAGAGGTGTGTGTTGAGCAACCTAATGGATTTCAATTAACTAATAAGGGAGATATGGCGTGTCAGTTGAAGAAATCATTGTATGGAATCAAGCAGGTCCCTAGAGCTTGGTATGTCATATTGGACAAGTATTTGCTAAATATTGGATTTAACAAAGGTACTGTTGATAGTAATATGTATTTCAAGAATGATGATAAAGATTTGATTGTTGAGGTATTTGTTGATGATATCATTTTTGGAGGAGATGATGGTTTTTGCATGAAGTTTTCTAATGAGATGCAAAATGAATTTGAGATGTCAATGATTGGTGAGATGAAATTCTTTTTGGAATTGCAAACTATTCATTTAGATAAAGGGATTTTTATGTCTCAGTCCAAGTATGTGAAGGAATTGTTGAAGAAGTTCGATATGGAAGATTCAAAGCCAGTTGGTACACCCATGGTGACCAAATGCAAGTTGACAACAGAAGATGATTCTATAAAAGCAAATCAGACTAGATACATATCGATGATTGGTGGATTGTTGTATTTAACTCAAACTAGGCTTGATATCATGAATGTTGTATGTATTGTTGCAAGATTTGAAGCTAATCTAAAGGAATCTCGTGTGACTACTATGAAAAGAATTTTCAGATATTTAAAGGGAAAAATTTACTTTGGCCTATGGTATCCTAAAGATGATGATCTTACTTTGAATGCCTTTACTGATGCTGATTGGGAAGATGTAAATGACAGGAAAAGTACTAGTGGTGGAGCATTTTTCTTGGGTAAGAAGCTGATTTCATGGTTGAGTAAGAAGCAGAATGTCATTTCCTTATCTACTGTAGAGATCAAATATATTGCTACTACTAAAAATTGTACTCAAGTCCTGTGGATGAAGAAAATGTTGAAGGATATCAAAGTTGTGTATAATGAGCCTATTGCTATATTTTGTGATAATTCAAGTGCTATTAACATTTCCAAGAATATGGTGTTTCATTCAAAGACAAAGCATATATCTATTAAGTTTCACTTTTTGAGAGAAAAAAGGTGAGTGAAAAGGAAGTTAGACTGGAGTATGTGCCTACTAAGGAGCAGATTGCAGACATCTTTACCAAGTTGTTGCCTAAGGATACTTTTGATTGCATTGCATCAGTCTATGCATTTCATAGTTATATCTTGATCCAGATTGATGTTGTGGTGGTTGCTACTCAGGGGGAGTAGTCAGATTTTCAGATGCTCGAATATGTGGTTTAGAGTTTGTGGGGAGCTTATAGATCTTTGTCATTGATGTCAAAGGGGGAGAAGATCATGTGAAAAACTTTTTGGGGGAAAAGAAGAGCCTTGTGGGAAAGAAGATCATGTGGAAGAGATGAGAAAATGAGTCAGAACGTAAGGGGGAGTAAGTGTCAAGAGTTAGTTGCATTGATGGTATTTTTCACATCATGTGTTGCCATCAATGCCAAAGGGGGAGATTTTTGGATGCTGTGGTTTTCATTGATGTTAACACTATTAGTATTAATTCATTAGAAGTTGTATATGTTGAGGATATTGAGAAAATTGTAATGGAATGAGTTGGAAGTTGTCAGTGGTGAAGTGAAGTTAGTATGTCGGTAAGTTTTGTACATTAATGATTAGAGGTTGTGGACTAAAGGGTTTGTTTTTAAGTGTATCTAGTTTATCGACATTGAGTTTTAGAGATCTGTGTGAAGATTTGTTCGAGTTATGAAGATTTACATTCTGACTGTTTTTCTGTTGCTTCAGTTGGTGTTACTGATTGAAGATGATGTGATTTTAGTTAGTTCAGTTGTTGTAGATACTTCTTTGGTGATTCATGATGTTTGTGGATGTTTCTATATCATGCTCTATCTTTTTTGCACTCGTGGTTGGTGATTTTCTCTTGCGGTTTTATGTTTTTCCTATTCTTGGCTAACATGATGCTTATAGCATGTTGTGGATCTTCGAGGAGTAATTAATTGAAGTGTTTTCATGTTGGAGATGTTTATTTGGGTCTTAAATAAGTTGTGTCTAACCTTGGTTGATTCACATTAATAATCTTTAGTTTTTTGGGCTGACAGTTTATATTCATTTTATTATTTTATTGAATCTAACATGTAGGGATGAAATTTCCTATTGTAGATATATATAAGCGATTGTTTGTTCAAATTGATGTATGCGAGTGGATGCTGAATGTGTGTGTATGTGTGAATAAAGTCTTGATCATTCAAAGACAGAGCAGACTGTGAAGAAGAGTGAAGAAATGTTCATGTGCTTAATTGAAACTATGATCAGGCATTAGCATATGCTATTTTATTAGTTCAAATCCCTATGAATGTAATCCGATTCTTTCTGTAAGATAGTGTGTGTTCCTTTGGGCAGTTAGCCTTGTTGTAATTGAGTAGTGAGCTCTATGAAGTGTGCCTAAATGCATGTGCATTCCCCATATTTCATTTCTTTATAATTTTAACAAGGTATAATCTTGTGGACTGACCTACACCATGGTTTTTCCCCTAACAGGGTTTCCACATAAAAATCTTGGTGTTATATGTGTTTCTGATGTGTTATTGATTTGTGCTTTCATGGTTATTATTCATATTTGAGAATAAGGTTGTTAAATTGAATATGTTGTAATAGATGGGACAACTAATTCACCCCCCCTCTTAGTTGTCTACCCTTGTATTGCCAACAACCTTAAATTATAACAAAATATAGAAAAATGGCATGGTTCTATACAAAAATATGGATGATATTCTCCTCCATTTGGTTGTACTCCATTTTTCCCTCATTTTCCCATGTCTCTTTGCTTCAGATGGTCATCATCTTCTTTTTCTTGACCTACCTGACATTTTACCTTTTTCTTGCTTGAGTATTCCTTAAATACAGGAATTATCAAATGTTTGATCCAAACTTTTGTCTAACATACCATAATAAGCTTGAGGCAATTAATCCTCTTGGGTGCACCCCAAATGCAT
Source organism: Sequoia sempervirens (assembly GCA_007258455.2). Classification (NCBI taxonomy): domain Eukaryota; kingdom Viridiplantae; phylum Streptophyta; class Pinopsida; order Cupressales; family Cupressaceae; genus Sequoia; species Sequoia sempervirens. The sequence continues at coordinate 751,132,801 of VDFB02058242.1, read as the reverse complement.
ATTACAAAAAATACAAGAAGTTGATTGCATTTTGTAGTTGCACATCTCAGAGTGAATTCACTATACATATTTTTAGTCTCACTTAAACCCTAGCCTTAAATCAAAAGTTTATATAAAGGCAGTTGTGTTTAGTGTAGGGAAATTTTCTTTGAACTTTCTCCCATCTGCCTCTAAACCTTTTGCTTGAATGTAGTGAAGTATTTTTAAATAGTTTGAATTTCATTTTTGTAATCATTTCAATTAGGTAATGACCCGCCTTTTGAGTAGTAGATAGGAAGGGGTTTTCATTTAGACTGATTATTCTGCTATATTCAAACATCTTTTAAGGAGACTGTGGGTGCTTGAAAAAATGGGATGATTATGTCTAGAATGAGACAAGTACCTCTAAGTCAAAAAAGAATCGACGTTAATGGGGAGCAAATTTGTATGGAAAAAGTGCAATCATACGGGTGAACATTAAAAAAAATATTATGTAATGTTAAAGCTCCCTAATTGTGAGGAGGGAAAAAGTTTAGACCATTGTAAATTATTAAAATAAAGCGAATGAATCCCTCCAGAAATTATAAATATCTATCGGCGTAATGTAGATATATTATGTAATAAAATGACTAAACTAGTTTTATATCATTCATCAACAAGGAATGTATGCCATCATGTTCCTTGTGCTTATTAGCATGTGTTTCTCCATCCAATTCAATGCGATTGTTGGGTATATGCAATACACAAAGATCCATTGATTAGCATTGTATCCAATATTTTAGATCTGCAAAATAATTTTCAATATATTTTTTTTAATTTTTAGAATTAAAAGATTAAGATCAATATTTATTTTAACATTTGAAACATTAGGATCCTTACCTACAATCATATCCAATTCCTTTTTTTCAAAATTAGGGGAGAGGGTCCCCTAGTGGAGTGGGATCCAATAGTGGGGATGGAAGTAGTCGTCACTAGGCCTCATAGTGAAGCATCTTAATATCCAATTGCAAAAAACTTTTTATCCATAAGGTACACAAACTGACAAATCATGTGATACCACATCGGCGCACCAATAAAACATGACTTAGTACACCACTATCGGTCTCACTTTTTTTTTTAGCCTTTTTTAATGCCTTAACGAAAAGCATGCTGATGTGGCATCATATTTGATGATGTGACCCTAAAATTAAATTTTTTAAGTAGGTGAGTTTCCAAGTAAACTATTGTACAAAATTGGGACTGATTTGAAATTCCATGTAGGATTTTGAGAAACACGAAGTTAGGGTGCTCCACTATGGGCCCATCTCCCCTAATATCACTTTCAACATTTTCATACCAACATTGAATTCAAATAAATTTTAAAATCCATTAGGCAAGGGTCATTGTTACACCCCATTGTGAGATTACCAATTATTGTTACTCTATGAGTTAAAACGTTAATAGAAGAATATATTTTTGTATATACATGTATTTCCATGCAATGAAATAATTGAATGTGTAATATGATGCGAATGCTTTAAATGCTTTGATGATGAAACATGGATATGATGTATATAAATGTTATGTTATCGGCTAATTTATTTTGTGATGCACTAAGTTGGATGCAAGAAAGATTTAAACCATCCGGTAAGAAAGGGGAAGTATCACCCAAGAAAGATGTAAGAAAGATTATGTAGTACTTGCATATGCAAGGATTAATTTTCTTTTTCCTATTTGAAAAATGGCATCATTATATCAAAGGAAGTATGCATCTGTTTGGGGGAACAGTAACAAGCAGCTCTTAGCTCCTCTTTGGCTTTTGGAGTTGATTCTGCAACAATTGGATTCAAACATTATACATGGACAACACTAGTGAGTTGGTCTTGGGTAGTAGAAATTGTTGGTTTAGATTACAGAATATGGTAATATGATGAAGCATGCTTTGGAACTACCAGAAGTGACATGGTACATATTGTGATCAAAGATAGTGTGTGTTAATTTGGGAGTGAGGAACCATCAATCTACATGCGGGAATTGGTAATCTTAGATTAGATTCCATTTTGCACCCAAGCATTATTTTGGGGCGAGTTGAAGGTTTTGCTTAACCAGGTTTGCATTTGTGGCAAAACTATCAAGCATAGCTTCCATCATTGAAAGAGATGGCAGTCTTGGAAGCATAGTTTAGGTTTGGTTGGAGGAGGTGCAAGAAGTTTGTTGTGCTAGTGTTTCCACTTCATCCAGATGATGCTTTGATGGTGTTCACTTGCAGAGAAGCAATGGGTGGTTTAGTGTTTGTAGGAGGAGCTCCACACTATACACTGCACATGTAACCAAAAGGATAACCAATAAATTTATTTGTTGCATGTTTTTTGTATTTTATTGTCAAATGATTCTTTTCAGTTACAGGAAGGTGAAAATTTAATAGCTTGCCTTATTCTTCTATTTGTCTATTTTGTATAAATGTAAAGAGTGAAATTTGATTAGCGATTGAGAGCCATTGGTGCCACTTGAGGTTTGAATTTTTCATGTCCAGATAGAGTTTCTTATCAAACATAAGCTCCATTTCCTCAATACCTATTCTTGTGTGAGATGCATATAAACTTTCGTTTATGATAGCAATTCTCATTTACGGATGCAAATGATAGCAATTTGCCTCTTTACTTCCATTCGCTACCATGATTTTTATGCAGTAAACTGCAGCCCAAATAGTTCCACTAATTTTAACATCCAATGCATAGAGGTTAGACATGATGAGGTTATTGCATTAGTTCTTTTGTAAGGTTGAATAATAAATTTTTCAGTTGTAAAAGTATTTTAAACTAGAACTAAGAATTGTTTTCTTGTATAAAACTAAAACCTTCTTTCAATACATGTCATGGAACTTACAAACCTAGGTTTGAAGTTGTTGAATAAGATCTTTTGAGCTCAGGACTGACTTGTTATTATGGGGATTTTAATCTGATACATAATAATAAAAAATTTAGAGTGATTTTTTTGTAATTTTTCAACGAAAAAGTAAATGTGGTTTCAATCATTTTAAATTAGCACTTGTATCAGAAGGGGTGCAAGGGTTACATCGATAGAAAAATATAACACCATGTTTTCCTAAGTGATGAATCTCGATTTGTAGGAGAGAAAAACAAAAGACATTAGAGCATGCATTGCATGCCACTGGGAATTTAGTACAAAGACAAAAAAGACATATACATATGCTCTCAGTAAGGTGATAGATAATGAGTCCTAAGGTTTATTTGGTTTTCTCAATTTTTTAATTTTTAATTTTTTTGGAACTGTTCATAAACTCTTAATCGAAATAAATAGATATATATAGTAATATTTCTATTTATCCACCTTAAACCCCTACGGATATTATGGTCTTCATTGAACACAGTAAGTAAATCACTCTCCATTATTAGCTTTAGCTGTCCATCTATACCCACACTAGAGCAACACGGTAAACTAGAATCACAGCTAGAATCACATCATAAATCAGACATCTTACTTCAACAATCCTTATACTTTTTGTAGTCTGTATACCAGGTTAAATATCAAACAATATAAGAGAACAAATCTTTCCTTAAGCACCACACATCATTGCATGTGCATGACTCCTCAAACCCTCTGCCTGTATATTCAATAATAACAACCAAAAGGAGAAGAGGTGTGGGGTTTTTGGGTGAACATGGTGGCGTTGGTAATGTACATGCATAAATTTTTGAAAAATAGAGGCCTCGTGGTGGGTTAGAAAGGCTATATTGGCCTCAGCCTACCATTTTCACCGACATATGTATTATGAAGAAAATTTGGAGTGGAGTATTCTTTTACATGCAGATAACTGTAATTATTTTTATTGGTTGGAGTTTATAATCTCTATAATTAGTTTTTAATTTGCATGAACAAGAGTGACATGCTTGGGAAGGTTGCAGGGATAGCCCCAAACATGCCTGGAAGGATTTATTATTTATTTCGCAAACCCATTACAATTGCAGGTACACGAATATTGTGTTGTATTTTGTTGTCTTACAGTGTGTTCATGCCTGCTTATACGATGTAAGGATGGGACAAGTTTATCATTTATCATTAAAATATAGACCCCACTATCCAATCTGATCTAAATTTTGGGCCCATCTTGATGCCCAAAATGAAGGGCATGATGAGTAGCCTTATATAATTTTCCGTCTCCATTATAGTTTATGGGTTGTTTCTGTATTCAATGGAAATTTATAATATAATTATAATTTCAGAGTGTCCCTTTTTATCACTTATTTCAATTGAAGCAACATGGAATTTCACATGTCAAGCACTCACCTTTGAGCCATAGTATGTGGCCTCACTAGCTTTTATCATTACAAAAAAGAAACATGACCTCATTATATGAACTTTTACCTTAAATTTAGCTCTTGGAAAACTTAGAATTGCTTAAATTAATACTAAGCCTCTCCAAGATCTCCTGTATTTGTGATTTTGTATTTTTCAATTATTTAGCTTTGTAAAGTACAACCTAAATTTTTTTCAGATGTTGTATTTTTCAATTATTTAGCTTTGTAAAGTACAACCTAAACATTTCTTAGACAACATTCAAACACTAGACAAAAACAATAAAAAAATCACCTATGTTAAATATGGTAATCTACCTTCAAAGGCTTACAGACATGCTGAGAAACTGAGGACGCCCTTGTTGGATGTTGTGGTTGTGTTGCTAATATGTGGTTGTCATTGATGTCAACACTATTAGCATTAATTCATTAGAAGTTGTATATGTCGAGGATATTGAGAAAATTGTAATGGAATGAGTTGCAGGTTGTCAGTGGTGAAGTGAAGCTTAGTATGTCGGTAAGTTCTATACATTGATGATTAGAGGTTGTGGACTAAAGGGTTTGTTGCTGAGTGTATCTAGTTTATCCATGTCAATTTTCAGAGATTCGTGTGAAGATTTGTTTGAATTATGAAGATTTACATTCTGTCAATTTTTCTGTTGTTTCAGTTGGTGTTACTAATTGAAGATGATGCGATTTCAGTTATTTCAGTTGCTATGGATGCTTCTCTGGTGATTCGTGATGTTTGTGGATGTTTCTAGATTGTTCTCTATCTTTGTTGCACATCTGCATTGATCATTGTGCTCGTGGTTAGCGATTTTCTCTTGCGCGTTCATGTTTTTCTTGTTCTTGGTTGACATGATGCTTATAGCGTGTTGTGGATCTTTGAGGAGTAATTAATTGAAGTGTTTTCATGTTGGAGATGTTTATTTGGGTCTTCACTAAGTTTTTTCTGAACTTGGTTGATTTGCATTAATAATCTTTAGTGTTTTGGGCCGGCAGTAAATATATTCATTTTATTATTTTGTTGAAGCCGGCATGTAGGGATGAAATTTCCTATTGCGGATATATATAAGCGATTGTTTGTTCGAATTGATGTATGTGAGTGGATTCCAAGTGTGTGTTTATGTGTGAATAAAGTCCTAATCATTTGAAGGCAGATCAAAGTGTGAAGAAGAGTGAAGAAATGTTCATGTGCTTAACCAGAACTGTGATCAAGCATTAGTAGATGATATTTTATCAGTTCAAATCCCTGTGGATGTAATCTAATTCTTTTTTTAAGATAGTGTGTCTTCCTTTGGGTGGTTAGCCTTGTTGTAATTGAGTAGTGAGCTGTAGGCAGTGTGCCTGAATGCATGTGCATTCCTCATATTTCATTTCTTTATACTTTTAACAAGGTATAATCTTGTGGACTGACCTCCACCATGGTTTTTCCCCTAACAGGGTTTCCACATAAAAATATTGGTGTTATGTGTGTTTTTGATGTGTTATTGATTTGTGCTTTCATGGTTATTATTCATATTTGAGAATAAGGTTGTTAAATTGAATAAGTTATAATATCCGAGACAACTGATTCACCCCCCCTCTCAGTTGTCTACCCTTGTATTGCCAACAATTGGTATCAAAGCAGGTTCCTTGGAAGAAGTTTAACAACTTTAGGTGATATGGGATGGCGACATACAAGAAGGATAGTCCTAGATTTGATGGAATAAATTACTCTCTATGGAAGACTCAAATGGAGTGCCATCTGAGATGCATTAGTGAACCCTTCTGGAACATTACAAGTAATAGGTGTGTTATTCCTTAGAATGGTCCTACTACTACTTTTGAGATTAGAGATGTTGAGTATAATATTCGGGCTAAGGAAGCCTTGTTGAGTGCCTTGACTGATTATGAGATGAAAATTATGGATCTGAAGACTGCTTATGAGATTGCTAAGTTGGAAACTTTATATGAAGGTGATGCTAATGTGAAGATTGCTAAGTTGTAGAGTCTGAAAGGGAAATATGAAAAGTTGAGAATGGGTGATGATGAGAACATTAATACTTTCATGCAAAGAGTGAATGAACTTGTGTGTGGAATCAAATGTGCTAGTGGACAGATAGAAAAATCAGAGATTGTTGCTAAAGTGCTTAGATCCTTGCCTGATTCTTACAAAGCCAAAGCTAGTGCTATTGAAGAGCTCTGGACTGTAACAAATGTAACCAGAGATATGTTGGTTGGTAAGCTTACTAATTTTGAGTTGAGTGAATTTGGTGATGCCCTTCCTAAGGTTGAATCTGAATTTAAGGCTACTACTTCTGGAAGAGATAGATAGAGATATGATCCAGGTGAGAGTTCATCTAAAAAGACATTCAAATATGAGGATGAAATCAAACAGATTAAAGAAGAAGAATGGGAGTTGGAAGAGTTGGAAGCACTTATTTCCAAAAGAGTACCGAGAGGAAAAGGTAAGTATGAAGGAAAATTTCCTCTTAAATGTTTTTCTTGCAATAAGATAGGTCATTTTGCATCAAGGTGTCTGGAAAGAGCTCCTAAACCAAGACATAACAAGCCTAGATTTCAAAAGAAGTGTTACTATGCTGCTGATGAAGCTGTGACATATAATGAATCTGATAAAGGAAATAGAAGTGATGATGAATGGGTAGTTATTGCTATCAAGGAAAATAATCCTGTATCTACTAAATCTGCTAGTTATACAAATGTGGAGAAAGCCCTAGCTGTTCAAGTTGAAGAGAAAGATGAATGGGTGATTGATAGTGGATGTTCACATCATATGACAAAAGATAAAAGTAAGTTTGTGAGCTTGGAAAATTATGATGGTGGTGTTGTGAGATTTGGTGATAATACAACTAGTGTGAACCATGGAAGAGGATGCATTACTCGTGATGGTAAGCATAATACTAATGATATCTTGTATGTGGAAGGCTTGAAGCATAATATTTTAAGTGTTGTTCAAATGGTTGATAAGGGATACAATCTTCAGTTCAAGAATGGAAAGTGCATAATATTGAGTTCCGGAGAGGAAATTGCATCAGGTACAAAAACAAAAGGTAATATCTTTCACTTGAGTGCTGCTAGTAAAAGTTGTTTGATTGCTTTGAAAGTTGATGAAAGTTGGTTATGGCATAGGAGAATGTGTCATGTTAACTTTGATAATATTGTCAAGATAAGTTATACTAAGGTTGTGAGAGATCTACCTAAGTTGGTGAAACCTACTAATGCCATATGCAAGGAATGTAAGTTAGGAAAGGAAACTAGAATTTCATTTCGAAGCAAACAACATTGTTCAAATGAATTGTTGGAGCTTGTGCATACTAATCTATGTGGTCCCTCTAAGGTCAGAAGTTTACAAGGTTACAGGTATTTCATGTTGCTTATTGATGATTATTCTAGAATGGTGTGGGTTACTTTCTTAAGGGAGAAATATGAAGCACTAGATAAGTTCAAGATATTTAAGGCTATGGTTGAGACAGAGACAGGTCTGAAGATTAAATGTCTGAGATTAGATAGATGTGGTGAATTCACTTCCAGTGAATTTAATTCCTTTTGTGAACAACATGGAATAAAGAGACAGTTATCTGCATCATAGACCCCTTAGCAAAATGGAGTTGTGGAAAGGAAGAACAAAACAATTGAAGATGCTGCTAGAACTATGATGCTGGAAGGAAATGTATGTCATATCTACTAGAGAGAAGCTATGAGTATTATTGTGTACACACTCAATCGGGTACAGATCAAAGGTGATACTGGTAGGACCCCTTTTGAGATATGGATTGGTCAAAATCCTACTGTTAAATATTTCAAGATATTTGGAAGCAAATGTTGTATCAAAAGAGATGAAGATATAGGAAACTTTGATGCTAGGAGTAATGAAGGTATCTTTCTAGGTTATTCTACTAAAAGCAAGGCCTACCAGTGTTACAACAAAAGATTGGGGAAAATGGTTGAAAGTGCAAATGTCAAAGTTGATGAAGACTTCAGTACAACATCTAGAACCTATGGATACAAATCTAATGATCAGGATGATAGTACAAACAAAGGAAAGCAAGTTCAGACTATAAATCAAGTTCAAATCATTCCGGTGAATCAAGAAGATCAAGAGGAAGGAGAAAACAGTGCAAGAGTAGAAGAGAGAACAGAAGAGCCTAAAGTTGAAGAACATCCTAAGAAGACTTTGAGGTATGTAAGATTGAATCATTCAGAAGATTAGATTATAGGTGATAAGAAAAAATGTGTCCAAACTAGGAGAAAGATTGCTGAAGAATATTGCTTGATTTCAAAAACTGAGCCTACTAGTGTGAATGGAGCATGTAAAGATGAACATTGGGTTGAAGCAATGAAAGAGGAGCTAAAGAAAATTGAAAAGAATGATACATGGATTCTTGTTCCCAGACCTAAGAATAAGGATGTCATTGGAACTAAATGGGTCTTTAGAAACAAACTGAATGAGCAAGGTGAAGTGGTTAAAAACAAAGAAAGACTAGTACGCAAAGGATATTCACAAATGGAAGGAATTTATTTTGAAGATACTTTTGCCCCTATTGCTAGAATTGAAGTTGTAAGATTATTTCTTGCCTATGCTGCTTACAAGAACTACAAGGTTTATCAAATGGATGTCAAGTCAACTTTTCTAAATGGCGAATTGGAAGAAGAGGTGTATGTTGAGCAACCTGATGGATTTCAATTAACTGGTAAGGGAGATATGGTGTGTCAGTTGAAGAAAGCATTGTATGGACTCAAGCAAGCCCCTAGAGCTCGGTATGCCAGATTGGACAAGTATTTTCTAAAGCTTGGATTTAACAAAGGTATTGTTGATAGTAATTTGTATTTCAAGAATGATGATAAAGATTTGATTGTTGAGGTATTTGTTGATGATATCATTTTTGGAGTAGATGATGGTTTGTGCATGAAGTTTGCTAATGAGATGCGGAATGAATTTGAGATGTCAATGATTTGTGAGATGAAATTATTTTTGGGATTGCAAACTATTCATTTAGATAAAGGGATTGTTATATCTCAGTCCAAGTATGTGAAGGAATTATTGGAGAAGTTTGATATGGAAGATTCAAAGCTAGTTGGTAGACCCATGGTGACTAGATGCAAGTTGACAACAAAAGATGATCTCTGAAAGAAAATCAGACTAGATACATATCAATGATTGGTGGATTGTTGTATTTAACTCAAACTAGGCCTTATATCATGAATGTTGTGTATGTATTTTTGCAAGATTTCAAGTTGATTCGAAGGAATCTCACGTGACTACTATGAAAAGAATTTTCAAATATTTGAAGGGAACAATTGACTTTGGCCTATGGTATCCTAAAGATGATGATCTTACTTTGAGTGCCTTTACTGATGCTAATTGGGTAGAAGATGTAAATGACAAGAAAAGTACTAGTGGTGGAGCATTTTTCTTGGGTAAGAAGTTGATTTCATTGTTAAGAAAGAAGCAGAATGCCATTTCCTTATCTACTGCAGAGGTCGAATATATTGCTACTACTAACAATTGTACTCAAGTCCTGTGGATGAAGCAGATGTTGAAGGATATCAAAGTTGTGTATGATGAGCCAATTGCTATATTATGTGATAATTCAAGTGCTATTAACATTTCCAAGAATCCATTGCTACATTCAAAGACAAAGCATATATCTATTACGTTTCACTTTTTGAGAGAAAAAGGTGAGTGAAAAGGAAGTCAGACTGGAGTATGTGCCTACGAAGGAGTAGATTGAAAACATCTTTACCAAGTCGGTGCCTAAGGATACTTTTGAGTATCTCAAAGGGAAGTTAGGGGTGATTACCCCTCCTAATTAGACCTAAGGATGCATTGCATTGCATCATTCTATGCATTTCATAGTTATATCTTGATCCGGATTGATGTTGTGGTGGCTGCTACTCAGGGGGAGTAGTCAAATGTTCAGATGCTCAAATATGTGGTTCAGAGTTTGTGTGGATCTTAGAGATATTTTTCATTGATTTCAAAGGGGGAGAAGATCATGTGAAAAACTTTCTGGGGGAAAATAAGAGCCTTGTGGGAAAGAAGATCATGTGGAAGAGTTGAGAAGAAAATGCGTTAGAACCTAAGGGGGAGTAAGTGTCAAGAGTTAGTTGCATTGATGGTATTTTTCACATCATGTGTTTCCATCAATGCCAAAGGGGGAGATTGTTGGATGTTGTGGCTGTGTTTCTGATATGTGGTTGTCATTGATGTCAAAACTATTAGCATTAATTCATTAGAAGCTATATATGTCGAGCATATTGAGAAAATTGTAATGGAATAAGTTGCAAGTTGTTAGTGGTGAAGTGAAGTTCAGTATCTCGATAAGTTTTGTACATTGATGATCAGAGGTTGTGGACTAAAGGGTTTGTTGTTGAGTGTATCTAGTTTATCCACGTCGAGTTTTAGAGATCCATGTGAAGATTTGTTTGAGTTATGAAGATTTACATTCTGACAGTTTTTTTGTTGCTTCAGTTGGTGTTATTGATTGAAGATGATGCAATTTTAGTTAGTTCAGTTGTTGTGGATGCTTATCTAGTGATTCATGATGTTTGTGGATGTTTCTAGATCATTCTCTATCTTTGTTGCATGTCTGCATTGATTGTTTCACTCATGGTTGGCGATTTTCTCTTGCGGGTTCATGTTTTTCCTATTCTTGGCCGACATGGTGCTTATAGCGTGTTGTGGATCTTCGAGGAGTAATTAATTGAAGTGTTCTCATGTTGGAGATGTTTATTTGGGTCTTCACTAAGTTGTGTCCAACCTTGGTTGATTCAAATTAATAATCTTTAGTGTTTTGGGCCGACAATTTATATTCATTTATTATTTTGTTGAAGTTGACATGTAGGGATGAAATTTCCTATTGTAGATATATATAACTGATTGTTTGATCAAATTGATGTATGCGAGTGGATTCTGAGTGTGTGTGTATGTGCGAATAAAGTCTTGATCATTCAAAGGCAGATCAGAGTGTGAAGAAGAGTGAAGAAATGTTCATGTGCTTAACTGAAACTGTGATCAGGCATTAGCAGATGCTATTTTATCAGTTCAAATCCTTACGAATGTAATCTGATTCTTTTTGTAAGACAATGTGTCTTCCTTTAGGAAGTTATCCTTGTTGTAATTGAGCAGTGAGCTCTAGGCAATGTGCTTGAATGTATGTGCATTCCCCATATTTCATTTCTTTATACTTTTAACAAGGTATAATCTTGTGGACTGACCTATGTCGTGGTTTTTCCCCTAACAAGGTTTCCACATAATTTTTTTGGTGTTATGTGTGTTTCTGATGTGTTATTGATTTGTGCTTTCATGGCTATTATTCAGATTTAAGAATAAGGTTGTTAAACTGAATAAGTTGTAATATCTGGGACAACTGATTCACCCCCCTCTCAGTTGTCTACCCTTGTATTGCCAACAACCCTAAATTATAGCAAAATATAGAAAAATGGCATGGTTCTACACACAAATATGGATGATATTCTCCTCCATTTGGTTGTACTCTATTTCTCCCCCATTTTCCCATGTCTCTTTGCTTCAGATGGTCATCCTCTTCTTTTTCTTGACCTACTTGACATTTTACCTTTTTATTGCCTGAATATTCCTTAAATACAAGAATTATCAAATGTTTGGTCCAAACTATTGTCTAACATGCCATAATAAGCTTGAGGCAATCAATACTCTTGGGTGGATTCCAAATGCATATTACAAAAACTAAAAGAAGTTGATTGCATTCTGTAGTTGCACATCTCAAAGTGAATTCACTATACATATTTTTAGTGTCACTTAAACCCTAGCCTTAAATCAAAAGTTTATATAAAGGTAGTTGTGTATAGTGTAGGGAAGTTTTCTTTGAACTTTCTCCCATTTTCCCTTGAACCTTTTCCTTGAATGTAGTGAAGTATTTTTAAATAGTTTGAATTTCATTTTTGTGATCATTTCAATTGGGTAATGACCCACCTTTTGAGTAGTAGATAGGAAGGGATTTTCATTTAGACTGATTGTTCTGCTATATTCAAACATTTTTGAAGGAGACTGTGGGTGCTTGAAAAAATGGGATGATTATGTCTAGAATGAGACAAGTACCTCTAAGTCAAAAAAGAATCGAGGTTAATGGGGGGCGAATTTGTATGGAAAAAGTGTAATCATATGGGTGAACATTAAAAAAAATATTATGTAATGTTAAAGCTCCCTAATTGTGAGGAGGGAAAAATTTTAGACCATTGTAAATTATTAAAATAAAGCGCATGAATCCCTCTAGAAATTATAAATATCTATCGGTGTAATATAGATATATTATGTAATAAAATGACTAAACTAGTTTTATATCATTCATCAACAAGGAATGTATGCCATCATGTTCCTTGTGCTTATTAGCATGTGTTTCTCCATCCGATTCAATGTGATTGTTGGGTACATGCAATACACAAAGATCTATTGATTAGCATTGTATCCAATGATTTTAGATTTGAAAAGTAATTTTCAATCTTTTTTTTTTTAATTTTTAGAATTAAAAGATTAAGATCAATATTTATTTTAACATTTGAAACATTAGGATCCTTACCTACAATCATATCCAATTCATTTTTTTCAAAATTAGGGGAGAGGGTCCCATAGTGGAGCAGGATCCACTAGTGGGGATAAAAGTAGTCATCACTGGGCCTCATAGTGGAGCATCTTAATAGCCAATTGCAAAACACTTTTTATCCATAAAGTACACAAACTGACAAATCATGTGATACCACATCGGCGCACCAATAAAACATGACTTAGTACACCACTAGCGGTCTCACTTTTTTTTTAGCCTTTTTTAATGCCTTAACAAAAAGCATGCTAATGTGGCATCATATTTGATGATGTGACGCTAAAATTAAATTTTTTAAGCAAGTGAGTTGTCAAATAAACTATTGTACAAAATTGGGACTGATTTAAAATTCCATGTAGGATTTTGAGAAACACGAAGTTAGGGTGCTCCACTATGGACCCCTCTCCCCTAATATCACTTTCAACATTTTCATACCAACATTAAATTCAAATAAATTTTAAAATCCATTAGGCAAGGGTCATTGTTACACCCCATTGTGAGATTACCAATTATTGTTACTTTATGAGTTAAATTGTTAATAGAAGAATATATTTTTGTATATACATGTATTTCCATGCAATGAAATAATTGAATGTGCAATATGATGTGAATTCTTTAAATGCTTTGATGATGAAAAATGGATATGATGTATATAAATGTTATGTTATCGGCTAATTTACTTTGTGATGCACTAAGTTGGATATAGGAAAGATTTAAGCCAACCGGTAAGAAAGGGGAAGTATCACCCAACAGATGAATTTGGTTTGGTAACCCCTAATGAACCTACTTGAGCTATCACACACTCACATCCTAGTTTATTCAAGTTAATTCAAGTTAGTTCAGGATTCGATAAGTAAGCCCTTGGTTGTAGTTTTTGGGATAATTGAAATGTTTGTTTATTGGTCTTTAATTTTCTTTGGTTGTTTCTTTGGTTTGAATTAAAGTAACTGGGTCTTTTTTTTGGGAAAATTTTCTTCATGTATTCGATATATATGTATATATGCAATAACTCATCTATATGAACATATATGTGTATGTGCACACGTGGGTAGAGATACCTACATATACACATATACGGATATCCCATATACATGGGAAATCAATTGGACATATATATCATATGTATACATATATATATACATGTATATATATATGTATGTATGTATGTATGTATGTATATAATATATGTTAATTGTTGAATGATTTCTGGATTTTGTGTGTGTGAAATGTGGGAATTGTTAGTAAATCAACACAAACCTTAATGAAACAAATTATATCAAAGATTTGAATCAAGTAAACTACTCTATTTTGCAGTTTAAACAAATCTTTTAAGAATGTCTCATTGTCCTCTATTCTCAAGGATTTATTAAACCATTTGGCCTTCAGATTTCTATGTGCACTATGGTTGTTAAAATGATAACTTGAGAAATTAGATAATATTCAACATGCAAGCCAATTAAATTCTTACATGAAACTATATGATGAAAATGATAATGGATACTATGATGAATGGATGATGGTGTTAGATTATTCGAGGTAGATACTATGGTATGGAGCTAGGATGATTCTACATATGCTCAAATGCTAACTATGAATATGTTAATCTAAAATGCAACTATGATGCAAAGTATGACATAAAATGCAACTATGAAGCAAAGTGTGATTCTAGGATCTAACTATGAGGGAAAATATGATATGAAATGTAACTATAAGACTCCAAAATGCTCTAATTCTCAAACGATATTCCTATATGATAAATCTACTCAAATGTGGATACAAAATAAAATGGGAAAGGGTTGTATTTATAGGCTTTTCCAAGCATCTTGTGATGTGGCAATGATCGATGGTCTAGATTCAAACAAGAGGAATGAATAGTGGGGATGGAGAGAATCAAGAAGGTGTCCCCTTGACCAAAGACAACATGCCAAATAGATGGAGGAATCTCTTGACCAAAGGCAACATGCCAAATGGATGGAAGAATAAAGTGTGGGAAGAAAAGACCACTTGTTTGAAAATTGGTTGAAGAAGTGTGTGAGGAATAAGCCATGTGTTTGAAAATAATTCTAATTTAAAAATTAGAATTATTTAATTTCATGTGACCTTGTTGAGGTGGCATAAAAATTTGTAGACATGTGCTTGAATTCCTAATCCGAGATTAGTGAAACTTAATTAAATAAAACAGCTTATGAAATTTGTTTATTTAATTAAATTAGAAGAATATGATTTTTAGATTTGACGAATTAGAAAATATGAATATAAATAAATTGAGAATTTATTTATACGTAGTCGAGTATTAACTAAATAACTAGTATTTAATTAATTAGATGTCATGACCTATTTTAGGTGTATACATTTTTCCCCTCTTTTAAGTAATGTGTTTACACATTGCTTCAAAGAAATATTTTGATACCGATGTCGAGAAAAAAAAATTGATGCCCCAGACATTGATTTTCAGATATTGATGGATATATGCCCCCTCGGGAGATAAATCAGTGAATTTTGAAATTTTTAGGATTTTTGGGAATTTTTGAAAATTTTGATGATTTGTCGATGATTTGATAATGATCTCAAAATTTTATGCTTCAAAAACAATTTATCTCCCAAAAAATGATGCAAAAGTCAGCAGGTGATAATCTGATTAATTAAGGCCTCTTGAAAAATAAAAATAAAACAACCCCATAAAATGCCACTTAATTAACCTTTTAAAGGTTAAAAAGTTGATTAGAAAGGTCATTTGTGCATTTTTCAATTTGAAAACTTTGTGAGTGAGAGTGATTCAACAAACTTAGAGCAGAATGGTGATCCCTTACCACATGCACCGGTTCGAGCGAGTCAGGTGGCACAACCATCCAACAACGTACAGACCTCAAGTGAGTACCCCAAAAATTGCCTCGTATTTTGTGCATTATGTTTTCCCCTCTCTTTTTCATTAGAATTCAGTTTTAAAATGTTTCAGCACATTAAGAAACCGAAATAGTGCATGCATAGAATGTTATAGTGCATTGACTAGTCTAGCGCATATGATTGCCGATGTAGTGCATAGGATAAATGAATTAGCGCATAGGATAAAGTAGTGCATAGGTGACCCGAAGTAGCGCAATCATGAATTGTTTTAGCACATGGAATAGTCTAGTGCATAGGACAATTAGATTAGTGCATTGATTAAATGGAATAGCGCATCGGGTACTTTGGCACATTGGAACTCTATTCCAGCACATTGGTGAAATGTGCAAGGAAAGCTAAGGTGCGGAAACAACTCTCCTAACGTCAAAAACTTAGGGAAGAATATAGAGATACTTTTAAATTTTTCAATTATAGTCCAATTAAGATACACTCGAAAGAAATAACAGAAATAGAGAAATGAGCATACACAGATGAACACCAGATTTACATGGGAAAACCCTTACGGGAGAAAAACCCACCACACCAAGAAAGACCCCTTTGTATTACAGTAATGAAATTACATATAGAGTACGGGCTTCACTCTCTGATGTCAATTTACAACAACATTCACAATGATCAACCTTGTACAGAACATTCAAGTTACAATACTCTTAGAATAGAATTCACATTGATCATACATCGAACTATTCATCCAACTATTCAAGCAACCATCGAACCGAACATAATCTTCAATTCCTGAGTATATCCATGTTGTCTCTGGTATGTTGAACTTCCTCACAAAACAACCACAACAGACTAACTTCCAATGGTCCCATTCAGCTTCTCTGATTGGTTGTAGACTCACCACGTAGGATAGTCATCTGGTCAAAGGCGTTCAAACCTTATTCGCATATCGGTGAGACACTACCTGTGTCTCCCCGATGCCATAAGAATGATTGTAGTTATCGCCAAGAGTCCTAACCATCAGCAAGACGTTATACCGAGTTCACAAGTCGTATCGACCTCAGCATTCTCATCGGTGAGACAATCGCTATTCGCCAAGAGATCATACCGAAGTTCACAAGTCACATAGACATTAATATTCCCTTCGATGAGACTATTGTTATTCGCCAAGAGATCATAATGAAGTCCTCAAGTCATATCGATGTGAACACTATCGACAAGACTTAAGCTATCACTGAGAGGTAATATCGAGCCCTCAAGTCATACCGAGCACCAAACAGTCTCTAGGAGTCATACATATAATAGACTACCCCTTCTCTAAGACAAACATCCATCACTAAGACTTCATACTGAAGCCTTCATGTTATCCCGATGACTCCTAGTGTAGCTATTTGGTGAGACATACCATCTATTGCCAAGAGGTCATAACGAGCCTTCATGTTATCCCAAAGACTCCAAGTGTATAACTATCAGTGAGACTTTCCATATTGATAAGACTTCATACTGAAGCATTTGAGTTACTCCAATGACTCCAGTCGCCATGAGTCTCCCCGGCCACCACTATGATCAACCTGTCGGCCAGACCAACCCACTCGACAGAGAGTTACACCGAACACTTCAAGTCACAGCGATAGCACCAATCGGCAAGATAGTATCAAGGTCTCGGTGACCTGAACATTTCAACAAGGTTACAAACTACCAGTCGGCCAGACAGAAGGAATGTCACACTGACTTTGCTCTTTCAGAGGTTTTAGCCTGTGAGATTAAGGCACATTATTCCAACAAGCTCCCACTTGATGAAGATCACATAGGCACCTCTAGAGCACAACAAAACTACTGGAATTCATGGGCACTAAGGCCCATCGAACTGGAACACCACCTAAACTTGTCTGTGCTCATTGGCTTCGTCAATGCATCTGCAACATTCTCCAGAGTATCCACTTTTTCTAAAGAGACCTTTCCATCCTCCACCATATCTCGTACAAAGTGATATTATACATCTATATGTTTCGTCCTGGCATGGAAAGTAGGATTATTTACCAAACAAATATCACTCTGACTGTCACAGTAAATTGTTACTTGCCCTACATCAAAACAAATGTTAGAACACAAACGTTTTAACCAAATTGCTTCTTTACAGGAATGTGTAGCTACCATGTATTTTTCCTTCGTAGTGGACAGAGCGACTACAGCCTATCACTTACTCATCTAACTCACTGCACCACCATTCATCATGAAGATATATCCACTGGTGGATCTTCTGCTATCAATGTCCCCTGCCCAATCAGAATCCACATAGCCTCAAATACTTAGAGTCCTCTATGATTCAACCAAGTTCCCATGGTAACAAAAATCATATTCTGAAGTTCCCTTCAAATATCTGAATACTCTTTTCACAACATCCCAATGTGTCCTTCCAGGATTATCTATAAACCGACTAAGTACTCCCACTACTTGGGCAATGTCTGGCCTTGTACAGACCATTGCATACATTAGACTGCCAACCGCACTAGCATAAGGTACACTGGTCATGTCCTCCATCTTAGTAGGAAATTTTGGATAGTCTTCAACAGATAGCTTCATTCCTTGCAAAACTGGAACAACTAGCTGCTTACAATCATTCATGCAAAATCTCTCTAGAACAGTCTTGATATACTTACTCTGACTGAGCCAAAGTTTTCTATTCTTCCTATCCCTAGTGATTTCCATTCCTAGAATATACCTTGTTGCACCAAGATCTTTCATTTCAAACTTTGCAGACAACTAAGACTTAAGATCATAAATCATTAACTTACTATTGCCTATGAACAACATATCATCAACATAGAGAGCAATAATAAGAACTTGATCACTTTCAACTTTGTAATACACAATGATCAGATTTTGATCTTACAAATCCCAATGACAAAACAAAAGTGTCAAACTTCTGGTACCACATTCTAGGAGACTGCTTTAATCCATACAAAGACTTTTTTAACTTGCAAACCAATTTACTTTACCTTTCTCCACAAAGCGCTCAAGCTGGGACATATAAATTTCTTCTTCAAGATCACCATGAAGAAATGTTGTCTTCACATCCATTGTTTAACCTCTAAGTCATAAGTTGTTGCAAGTGACAAAAGAAATTTGATAGATGTCAGCTTCGCTACAGGAGAAAAAATCTCCCCATAATCAATTCCCTCTACCTGGGAATAACCCTTCACAACCAACCTCGCCTTGTACTTTTCCACATTGCTATCCAGACCTATTTTCTTTTTAAATACCCATTTACAGCCCACAATTTTTCTGCCTTCAGGCAAGGGCACCAAACTCCAAGTATCATTCTTTTCTAATGATGCCATTTCTTCATTCATGGCTTCCAACCAAGAGTTTGAATCAGACATTCTAAATGCCTCTTTCATAGTCCTAGGCTCATCAATGCTAGAAATTAAAGCATAGGCACAAGTAGAATCTATCAAAGAGAACCCATACCTATCAAGTTGCTTTCTTTCACGAGTTGACCTCCTCAACTGCTGAGGCTGAGGTTGTTCTTCTTCAGAACTCTCAAAACTGCTTGAGCTCTCCTCAGTTTCATGTACATTTTGAATTTTCAATTCCTCTTTATCTGGTGTAGGAGGAATTTCAACTACATCCTTTTTGTTTTCTGACTTTGTCTATGACTACAGATCCAAGGTAGAAGGCTTCAGCTCATGAAAGATAACACTTCTGCTATATAGAACCTTCTCTGTATCAAGATTCCAAAGCTTGTATCCTTTTATGCCAGCACTATAGCCTATAAAAATACATTTAACAACCTTGTTCTCCAATTTAGATCTTTTCTCATTCGGAAAATATGCATATGCCTCATAACCAAAAACACGAATATGTCTAAGAGAGGGCTTCTTACCAGACCATGCTTCCAAAGGTGTTTTCTCAACAAGAGCAGAATTAGGAGAATGGTTTATCAAGTAACATGCTATAGCAACTGCCTTAGCCCATAACTTCTCCTCCAAGCCAGCACTGCTCAACATACTTCGTGCTCTTTCCATCACTGTCCTATTTAACATTTCTGCAACTCCATTTTGTTGTGGAGTGTAAGGTGTAGTTTTATGTCTTTTAATTCCATGATCTTTACAGTAGCTCTCAAATTCATTAGAACAAAATTCACCACCATTATCAGTTCTTAAACATTTTATTTTCCTTCCAGTCTAATTTTCTACAAGGTTTTTCAATTCCTTAAACCGACTGAACACTTTTGATTTACTTTTCAAAAAATAGACAAATGCCCTTCTTGAATAATCATCAATAAACGATACATAGTACCATGACTTAGACAAAGAAGGAACATTCACTGGACCAAAAACATCAGAATGTATGTAATTAAGCAAACTGGAAGATTTGTGAGGACTGGAATAAAATGAAACATGGTGATGTTTACCATATATACAATGTTCACAGAATTCGAATTCAAGGTTACAATCATGAAGCCCCTCAACCAGGTTTTTATTCTTCAAGGTTTTTAAACCTTTCTCACCAATGTGGCCTAGCCTATGATGCCATAGCATAGTCTTTTCTGCTGGAAGTTTAACTTCCATAGAGTTTACACCATCAAGAACTTTTTCCTCTTTTCCTCCATGAGAAGTTTTATGTGACTTTACAGAGACACTATTACATTGAACAACATGTGCATCTAGCTTATACAAGGTACCAATACAAGCACCCCTTGCTAGCACCATTGAGCCTCTAGTCATCTTACAGTCATTTCTAGAGAATGTGACTTGAACTCCAATATCATTCAGCTTACTAACAAAAAGTACATTTCAAGCCAGACCTGGTATATGCATTACATCATTGATTCCCTTTACTCTTCCATCAGGGAATTGAATTCTAACTCTTCCAGGGCCAACTATTTCCAAAGATGAATCACTTTCCAAATACACCTTTCCACCATTGTATTCTTCATACTTCATGAACTAGTCTCTATGAGATGTCATGTGGAAAGATGCTCCAAAATCAATCAGCCGGACATCATCCGATGCAAGTAGCCAAGGTTGCAATGAAGGCGTCATCACTCTGAGAAGAATCATTATCGGAAGAATTCTTCTTCTTCTTTTTCTCCTCTTTACAATCCTTTCAGACATGACCAGGTTGCCCACAATTCCAGCACTTCACCTTGGACTTCTTGCCAGGAGACTTTGATCTCCCTTCTGATTTGGATTTGAACTTCTTGTCCTTCTTGCCTTTTTCTTTCGATTTTCCTCTAACAACAAGAGCCTCCTTCGCCATCTCAGAAGATTTCCTTCTCATCTCTTTTGATAACAAAGAAGCAACAACATCTTCCATCTTAAAAGTGGATGTCGTACTCCTAATAGCCATCACCAGGTGATCCCAAGAATCTGGCAAAGAACATAATAACAGCATACAACGATCCTCTTCATCAATCTTCATGCCTACAGATGTTAACTATGCAATTAGCATGTTGAAAGTGTTCAAATGATCAGCAACAGAACCTCCTTCTTGCATTCTCAAAGAGTATAGCTTCTTCCTCAAGAACAATTTATTCTCCAAGGACTTTCCCTGATAAATAGTTGCTAGTCTTTTCTGCAAGGAAGATGCAATCTTTTCTTCATGAACATTCAGAAGAACAGAGTTTTCTAAACAAATCCTTATCAAACCCTTCATTTTTCTATCTGCATGGTCACAATCCTCTTGCTTCATTCCTATAGGCTTCATTCCAAACACAACAAGCCATTGATCACGATCAACCAACAGATCTTCCATTTTAAGTTTCCACAACTCAAAATTGTTGCCATTGAATTTCTCAATTTCAATATTTCTTGACGTGCTTGCCATCTTGACCTATAATTCAAATTACCAAATTTCTACAAGACTCCCACTTAACAGAATTGACTCAAAAAACCCAACGTACCCACAAGGATAACACAACTGGCCAAGCTCTGATACCACTTGTAAGGAAAGCTAAGGTGTGGAAACAACTCTCCTAACATCAAAACCTCATGGAAGAATGCAAAGATACTTTTAAATTTTTCAATTACAATCCAATTAAGATACACTTAAAAGAAATAACAAAAATAGAGAAATAAGCATACACAGATGAACACCGGATTTACGTGCGAAAACCCTTATGGGAGAAAAACCCACCACACCAAGAAAAACCCCTTTGTATTATAGTAATGAAATTACATACAGAGTACGGGCTTCACTCTCTTATGTCAATTTATAGCAACATTCACAATGATCAACCTTGTACAGAACATTCAAGTTACAATACTCTCAAAATAGAATTCATGCTGATCATACATCGAACTATTCATCCAACTATTTAAGCAACCATCGAACCGAACATAATCTTCAATTCCTGAGTATATCCATATCATCTCTAGTCTATTGAACTTCCTCACAGAACGGCCACAACAGACTAACTTCCAATGGTTCCCATTCGGCTTCTCTGATTGGTCATAGACTCACCACATAGGACAGTCATTTGGTCAAAGGCGTTCAAACCTTATTTGCATATCGGTGAGACACTAACCATGTCTCCCTGATCCATAAGAACGATTGTAGTTATCACAAGAATCCTGACCATCGAAAAGACATTATAACAAGTTCACAAGTCGTATCGACCTCAAAATTCTCATCGGCGAGACAATCGCTATTCGCCAAGAGATCATACAGAAGTTCACAAGTCACATAGACATCAGTATTCCCTTCGGTGAGACTATCGCTATTCGCCAAGAGATCATAATGAAGTCCTCAAGTCATATTAATGTGAACATTGTCGGCAAGACTTAAGCTATCACTGAGAGGTAATATCGAGCCCTCAAGTCATACCGAGCACCAAGTAGTCGCCAGGAGTCATACTGACAATAGACTACCCCATCACTAAGACAAACATCCATTGCTAAGACTTCATACTAAAACCTTCATGTTATCCCAATGACTTCGAGTGTAGCTATTCGGTAAGACATACCATCTATCGCCAAGAGGTCATAATGAGCCTTCATGTTATCCTAAAGACTCCAAGTGTATAACTATCGGTGAGACTTTCCATATCGATAAGACTTCATACCGAAGCATTTGAGTTACTCTGATGACTCCAGTCGCCATGAGTCTCCCCGACCACCACTATGATCAACCTATTAGCTAGACCAACCCACTCAGTAGAGAGTTACATCGAACACTTCAAGTCACAACAATAGCACTAGTCGGCAAGACAGTATCAAGGTCTTAACGACCTGAACATTTCAACAAGGTTACAAACTGCTAGTCAGCTAGACAGAAGGAATGTCATACCGACTTTTCTCTTTTAGAGGTTTCAACCTGTGAGATTAAGGCACATTATTCCAACAAAATGTTCTGGTGCATAGAGTAATTTGGTGCATTGAAGGTTTGTTTTAGAGCATTGATAGATTTCTCTAGCGCATAAGGTTTTTTAGTGCATAGAAAGAGTATTCTAGCGCATTGGTGAAGTTTGATGATTTTCTTGTTGAGACTCCTTGATTTCAATGATGTGTGATCGCGTCAGCCATTGTGTTGATGATGATTGATGATTTTGATAGGTTAGATGTCCATTGATCTCATGATAGGTGATATTTAATGATAGGATGATGATAATTGACCTCATGATAGGTGAGGATCAATTATAGGTTGATTGATTTGATAAACCTTATGATAGGTGAGGTTGAGTTGATTGAACCTCATGATAGGCGAGGTGCATTAATTGATTTGATAAACCTCATGATAGGTGAGGTTGATTTGATTGATTTGATAAAACTCATGATAGGCGAGGTTGATTTGATTGATTTGATAAACCTCATGATAGGAAAGGTTAAGTTGATTGATTTGATACACCTCATGATAGGCGAGGTTGAATGATAGATTGATGCTCACGAGATTTGATCAAAGTCTCATCGGAGCTAATTAGATTGATAGGTTGATTGATTTGGATTGATTGATTGATGTTAGTTGATGTTGGTTGATTGATGGACTGACTTGCGATTTTGTGATTATAGGAGCCTTTGACTAGTTTACAGATCAAAGAGCAGTTCCTGAAGACTTGGGATCTAATTTATCATTTGACACAGCCTGAGACAACCATTATTACACGATGTGGATTTTTATCTCTCATCGATATGCCCCAAATCAGGATCAACAGGGGGTTATTGACAACCTTAGTTGAGAGATGGAACAGTGAGCATAAAACTTTCCATTTTCCCACTTGTGAGATCATGATGACTCATAAGGATGTATACTAGATTCTATGGATTCTTATGGTGGGAGAGCTTGTTATATATGATGCACATGAGCAGGGTGAGACTAATGCACTGTGTCGGGTATTTTAGGATGATACAATCAATGGTTATGAGATTCTATGGAGGTACATGGTTGATGCATACACTACTTTTTCATCTGTATTAGCTGGTTTTATTGGAGGGTTCCTTTGTCCTGACAATAGGTCAAAGGGGCTCTCAGTTGGATGGGGCAGGATCTTAGAGGGTATGATTGTGCATGGGATGAGATATGCATAGGGTTGTTGTATGCTATTCCATCTTTACCATGATCAGCACTAGGTGGTCTACCTTAGATGGGCTATTCTATCTGCTAAGGTCACATTTCTCCAGGTTTGGGCCTGGGAGCATATAGCAATCAATCAACCCATGGGAGACAAATAGAGGCCAGCCTTGAGGCCCTATGTTCACATCTATGCAGGTCAACTTGCTCAACCTAGGCTGGGAAAGTTGGAGTATTGGAGGAGGGTGTTGGATGATCTAGAGGTAGTGGTATGGCAATTGGTAGCCATATGTTGATTGTGAGTAGTGGCCCGAGGATGACAAAAAGATGTTGTATTTATTTCAGTCGATGTATCTAATTGGTTAGACTCACTTCATCATTGAGAGATTCATGCTACTAAGAGTTATGAGAAAGTATGTTCAGGTTCAGGCCATGCCCTAGTGGGTAGCCCATTATGCATGATGGCGACAAGATGTGATAGAGTGGGGGTCGTGTTTGTCTTATGATGTAGCTTTAGAGCACTATTAGGCGTTACCGACAATCATTTGGGAGATGCATCTAGAGATCATCGATGCACCGATATCAAAGGATTATGCCATGTATATGCTTATGCATCTGTTCCCATGGATCACAATTCTAGATGAGCTTGGACCATTGTTAGTAGAGGAGGAGGCAGGAGGTCATGGATGGAGGCGACAGAGAGAGGTGGAGGAGGAGCAGGGGGAGGAGGAGGAGGAGGAGGAGGAGAGTAGCGATGACAGTAGTGGAGATGTAGAGGAGACTGATGGGGGTGATGATGGGGGCAATGAAGGAGGAGGAGGGCCAGGTCCTCATGTTAGAGAGATGAGAGTGCCTTGCAAGAGGCAATCATTAGTGGCCCTGTCACAACAATGGGTACAGATCCGACTGCCATCTCAACAACAATAGACACAGATTGTTGTGTTATAGGTGAAAGTTTAGATGTTGCAAGGATAGTTATAGTAGGTATGGGCTCTTCTTACATAGGCACAGGGGCAGGTGCAGACTCTGATGGCTGAGAGAGATGCTGCAAGGTAGCAGGTGCAGGGACAACTTGCATAGATATAGGCCCAGATGTAGGGATATGTGCAGGGATAGGTACAGGGGTAGATTGCCACAGTAACCACTAAGAGGGATGCTCTGAGACAGCGGGTGGAGCAGGCTAAGGCCATTACCGAGAGGCTACAATAGGCTGCAGCAGCTATGGGTACATCAGATTATTTCAGAGATATTTTTCACACCGCTCAGGAGGCAGAGTTTTACAAGGGCCAATGTCATGATTTGGTTCCTCTAGAGCGGCGAGAGAGCTTTGCATAGTCTCGATCTGGTAGGTCTCAGTCTCAAACTGTTAGTGTGAGTGTTACGCAGCCATTGCCTAGAGATTAGAGAGATCCTGGTGCGGGGCCATCAGGTGGAGGGGGAGGTACTAGTCCTAGGATGCCAACACCATCTGGGGGGAGCACGACATAGCTCCAGTTTATGATTTTCTAATGTATTTCTAGACATGTATGCACTATTTATTCAATTGAGACATTGATGATATTCTTCTTGTTGTCAAATTTTATGATACACTGCCATTTTTGATATTGATGTATCTCTTCATACCTTTGGATATCCTTGTACACTTTGACATTATGATTTCGAGGTTATATGATATGCGGTGATGATTATGATCTATGTTTTTATATGATATTATATGATGATGGATGGCTTTGATGCATTTAATTTCCATGTTATGATGATGATATGCTATGGATGCACTTAATTTCCATGTTTATGATGATGATCCTGATGAGATGATATGCTATGGATGCAAATGATGATGTAACTGATGTGTTATGATTCTATGATGATTTATGAATGATGCCTATATGATGCATGGGATGAATTTTATTATGCCAATGATATGTGATGTATTTGATGTATCTATTTTTTTCTAATGCAAATAAATAATGCAATGAATGGATGAATGTTATATGAAATGATCGTATGATGGTACCTAATTCTATTTTATTATGGGATGTATGCAATGATTATTTTGTTAATGATGATATGATATGATAATGCAAGGATGATATGATAATGTGTGATCATGTGATATGCTTTATGGATTTATGCAAATGATATTTTATACTGTGTGAGATGAATTTGATTATGCCAATGAGATGTGATGATATGTGATGCTCATACTGATTATGTATGGATGTAATGATAATGGGATGTAATGATTATATAAATGATGTATGATATTTTGTAATGATATGGTTATGTGATGCAAATGATTATGCTTAACTGAATTTGTAATGCTTCGAAACTTCTAGGGTCTTTAGCTTAAATGAGTGAATCTATCTAACTTCCAAGAGTTGTGGGAAGGTTTTCGTTAGTTGATTCTTTGTTAAGTTAAGCTTCATAAAACCTGACATATTTCCAAATTCTGTTGGAAATCTGAAGAGACTCATTTAAGCTTAGTGAACCACTTTCTTAATGCAACTATATGAAATGATTTTGATTATGTAAATGAGATGCGGTGCACATATTTTTGTGTTTTCTGATGCAAATATTATGATGTGATGCATGGATGGATGAATGATGTGATAATGTTTTATAATGTATGCAAATGATGATGCAACTGATGTGTTTTTGGTAATGTCAAGTGTACTCAATCCATTAGTGCAAGAGATAACATCATTTTTGTAGCTTTGGAAATCTCATAAATATAGATACAACTAACATGGATGCAATCTACTCTAACCATGTAGATCTCATATGCAAAAAATTTCATTTTTAATAGTTGAGTTGTGCTTTTTTATCATCTTTGGGCCTTTAAAATTTTGTAAATGAGTACAAGCATTGATGGCATATTTAGCCCATGATGACCTGAGAACTACTTTCATGATGTTTGATAGTGCAAGTTAACACAAGCATCTAAGTATAATTAACTAAGATGACATGAGTATTTCTTGCATAAACAGACAAGAGTTAACCGTTTTCCTATGCAAATTCGGAATGTCATTATTGATACTTTGTAGAGCACGTCTCGCGACAATTTGCACAACAATAATGATCAACTCACAGACAATAGACAAAGAAAAATTATAATCCTTCCTAGCTCCTCTAGTTCCATACATCATCAAGGGGCTCCAAAGATATGATAACAAAAATCAAAGTATAACAATTGAACATTCATGTTTAATGTGATAAACCCATGATTTAGAAGCAACATCATCCATTTGAAGTTGGATTTTGGTTTGATTGATTTAGCTTTTTGATTTTGATGGTTGATGTGTTTCTAATGGTGATTAATGTTCAATGTTGAGTTGCACTATGATCATTGTTTTGGGTTGTGTTGTACTACCGCTTTTTGTTTTTTGGTTCAAGCTCAAAGTTTATTGCCCCTAGTGAGTTCAAGATTTTTCCCCCAGTCTAGGGTGAGACATGACCATGATACCGGGATATGTACATGATGCTTTCCGATGATAGGAAAATGAATGGAAAAAGCAAATGAAAAAAGCAAATGGTCGGCATGCTCAAATAGATGGAAAAGATAACCTATCACAAATAGCACCTGTTGCCAGGTTTTCACTACTTGTTTTTATTGCACTTTTTTCAAATTTTATGATTTTTCTTTTTTTGTATTTTTCTCTTTTTCTCTTTTTTTTTTTTGATCTTTTTTTTGTTGCTACCAAGATGCTTGTTTGCCATGTTTTCATCAAGGCAACCATTTTTTTAGGATATTTTTTGATGTTTTTGGTATTTTTCTAGGACTTTTTTTGATGCACTGGATGAGTCAGGTGTAGAATTTCTTGAGATGTAGGCTATTGAGGGGTTCATCAAACAAATCCCCTTCTAGTGTGGATAGCTGATATGCTCCTGATCTGAAGACTGAGACAATGACAAAGGGACCTAGCCAGTTTGGTTCAAATTTCCCCTTTTTCTCTTGATCCTGTTGATTAAGGGGATTCTCTTTCAAGACTAAGTCACCAACCTAAAATGTTCTAGGTTTCACTCTATGATTATAGCTTCTGGATATCCTCTATTGATATGCTTTCAAGTGATCCACTTCATGTTGAAAAAATTCATCCAAGAGTTCCAATTCCTATAACCTAGACAATTAGTAATCCTCATCTAAAATGATCCCTCTTAGTGACACATGGAGTGATAGTGGTGTTGGATGTTGTGGTTATTTTGCTGATATCTAGTTGTCATTGATGTCAAGACTATTAGCATTATTGTATTGAAGGTTGTATATGTTGAGGATATTGATAAAATTGTTGAAGGAAGAGTTACAGAGTTGCTGGTTGCCAATGGAACAATAAAGGTCATGAAGGTGTTTTGTTTTGTACGTTGAAGATCAGTTGTTGTGGACTAAAGGGTTTATTGTTGTGAGTATCTAGATAATCTACTGGAAGTTTCAGAAGTTCGCATGAAGATTTGATCGTGCTATGAATAGTTGTGTTATGTTAGTGTTTTTGTGGTCTCTGTCAATGTTCCTGATTGAAGTTTATTGAATTTTGATAATTTTTGTTGTTTCAGATGCCTCTCTATTAGTTCTTGTTGATTGTGGATGCTTTTAGATCATTCTATATTCTTTTTGTATGTCCACGTTGATCAGAGTGCTCATGGTTGAAGATTTTTTTCATGTATGTTCAGGTTTTTCATGTTCTTGGCTGACATGATGGTTGTAACTTGTTGCAGATCCTTGAAGATTAAAATTTGAATGTTTGGAACGCTCAAAGATATTGTTTTGGGTCACATCATAACATTAGCCGATGGTGTTTGATTCACATTAAAATTTATTTGTAAAATTGGGTCAACATTGCAAATATGTTTTATATTTATGGTGAACTAAGTTGTTGATGTATTCCATGTTGCGGATATATAAGAGTGGTTGTTTGAGTGAAGTTAGTGTGTGTGAAAGAAAAGGAAAGCCAAAGAAAGAGAAAGTGTACAAACATTGATATAATCATTCGATTGTAGAGCAAAGTGAGAAGGTTGAGTGAAGTGTGAAGACAGTTTTATGTACTTAACTGGAACTATAATTAGGCTTGTGTAGAAGCTATTTTCTTAGTTCACACCCTGTGGATCTAATCCAAATTACTGTGTATTGTTGGGTAGCGATCCCTCTTGTATTTGAGCAATACATTCTAAGCAGTGTGCTTGAATGCATGTGCATTCCCATTATTATTCTCATTATACTTTTAACATGGTATAATATTGTGGACTAACATCCACCATAGTTTTTCCCCTAACAGGGTTTCCACGTAAAAAATCTTGGTGTTCTCTGTGTTTTTGATGTGTTAATTATTTGTGGTTTATTGTTCATTCATCAAATTTGAGATTAAGTTAAGTTTGAAAAGTTTAATATTCTCTGACAGATGATTCACCCCCCTCTTAGTTGTATGTCCTTATTTTTCCAATAGGTAGCTCAACCTCAATAGGTAGAATGGCTTATGATCTGTAGACTAGAGCATAGGGTGTAGCTCCTATCGGGGTACAGATGTTGGTTCAATAAGCCCACAAAGCAGGGTTCAGTTGAACATGTCAGTCACATCCAACATTGTTGATAGTTTTCTTCAATATTTTTAGTATAGTTTTGTTTGAGGCCTCTGCTTGGTTGTTTCCTTGAGGATAATATGGTGTGGAGAACTGATGCTAGATGTTAAACCTCTCACAAAGTTCATCAACATCCTGATTTTTGAAAGGTTTTCCATTGTCAGTGATAATGGATTGAGGGATGCCATACCGATAGATGATGTAGTTCAAGATGAAGGACGAGATTTTTTTCCTGTGATGAT
The DNA here is from genome assembly GCA_007258455.2 of Sequoia sempervirens. NCBI lineage: Eukaryota > Viridiplantae > Streptophyta > Pinopsida > Cupressales > Cupressaceae > Sequoia > Sequoia sempervirens. Next base: position 751,102,774 of record VDFB02058242.1, on the reverse strand, counting down.
GGTTAGAGGGACAACTTTGATCCACTTTTTGAAATACTCAGTGGTTGTGATAATGAACATGTGTCCATTTGATGAAGATGGATGAATCTTCCCCACGAGGCCCAATCCCCACTGACAAAAGGGCCATGTTGATGCAAAAGGTAGAAGTTCCTATGTTGGTGCATGGATGAGATTTCCATGAATCTGACACTTTTGGAATTTCTTGATGAATTGAAAAGAATACCTCTCCATAGTCGGCTAGTAATATCCCAAATGAAGGAGTTTCTTGGCTAAGGTTAAACCACTCGAATGAGTTCCACAAACACCTTCATGAACTTCTTGTAAAGTCGTTTCAGACTCGTCACATTCTAGACATTGGAGGAGAGTTTCTTCAAGAGCTTGTCGATAAAGGACATCCCCGATAAGGGTATGTCGAGTAACTTGACAAATGAAGTTTCATTTTTGATTGCAGGACAAGTTGGGAGGGAGAGTATTGTCTTTCAAGTACATATATATTTTCCCATAGAGGGAAGTTTCAACCTCAGTTAGATGGTAGATAACTTGGGATTTAGGGTTTTCATAGGATGGGTTGAACAATTGTTCCACCATGAACTCGTAACGGGCTCATTTCTCTAGAATCTGCAAGAGAGAAGCAATGGTCACCATGGCATCAGCGGATTTGTTGTCGCTTCTAGGAATCTATTCAAATTTTATTTCCACAAAGTACTTTTTGAAGTCATCAACCATTATTTTATAGGGCATCAGCTTGTCATCCTTTGTTTTAATCCCCATAGACATGTAACTTTGTGATCTTCCACTCAACTACTACTTTGATTCCAATGATCAAGGCTTCATATCTGGCTGTGTTGTTGGTGCAAGGAAAAATTAGTTTGTAGGACTTGGGAATGGTATGTCCTTGTGGGGAGATAAATAAGACTCTGATACTTGATCCATGTTGTGTATAAGAACCATCAAAGTACAAAACCCATTGTTGTGTGGGTACTGTTAGAACATCAACATCTGGAAATTCAATGTTCATTGGATGATTGTCTTGCAATGGTGCTTCCACCAATTGATCTGTGATTGCTTGTCCTTTGATTTCCTTCCTATCAACATATTGGATGTCAAATTCACTCAGCATCATGACCCACTTAGCTAGTCTTCTAGTTAGATTAGCTTTGCTAAGAAGGTATTTCAATGGATCTATCTTTTCTATCAATTTGATGGTATGGGTGAGCATGTAGTGTCATAATTTTTGGGTTGCGAACACTATTGCTAGACAAGCCTTTTCAATGAAGGTGTAATTTATCTCATAGCCATTTAAGGTTCTGTTGATATAATACATTGCCCTTTCTTTTCCTGTTGAATCCTCTTGTGCTAACAAGGCTCCCAATGATATCTCTGTTGTTGCTATGTATAATAAAAGTGGCTTCCCTTCTACTAGTGGTATCAAGACAGGTGGGCTCATTAGATATTTTTTTAATTGGTTGAAGGCTCCTTCACATTTCTCATCCCATTGGAAAGATACATTCTTATGTAGCAAGTGAGTGAAAGGATGGGTCTTGTCTACCAGTTGTGAGATAAATCTTCAGATTGATTGGAATTTCCCTTGCAGAGATTATAGCTTATTGATGTTCTTGGGTGGCAGAATCTCCATGACGGCTTTGACCTTTGTAGGATCTACCTCAATGCCATTTTCTGAAACTATATATCCCAAGAGTTTGGCTGAAGTCACCCCAAACACACATTTCTTTGGGTTCAATCGTACATCGAACTTTTCCAGCTTGGTAAGGATTTCATTTAGGATCTCTAGGTGGCCTTCTCTAGTGTATGATTTGGCTAATAGATTGTCCACATAGTCTTCCGTGAAGGTATGTATCATATCATGAAAGATTGTCTTCATAACACACTGATAAGTTGCTCTTGCATTCTTCAATTTGAATGGCATGACATTCCAACAAAAGGTTCCCCATGGACATGTGAAGGTTGTCTTATCTTGATCCTCAGGTGCAATTTTGATTTGATTATAGCTAGAAAAACATCCGTGAGTGACAACATGCCATGTCCTGTTGTTAGGTCCACAATGATGTCAATGTTAGGTAGGGGAAAGTCATCTTTTGGGAAAGCCTTGTTGAGATCCTTGAAATCTGTGCAAATTATGATGCTTTTGTTTGGTTTTGAAATAGGCACAATATTTGATATCCATTTGGCATAGTCAATTGGTCTAATGAATCCCACATCTAATAACTTCTCCAGTTTTGCTTTCACCAATATGGCAATATGTGGATGCATTTTCCTTAGCTTTTGCTTGAATGGTTTTATTCCTGTTGGTAGTGATAAGTGATGCATGATGAGTTCTAGATCAATCCCTAACGTGTCGGCATATGACCAAGCAAAATTGATTTGTCTTTCTGTAAATAATTTGATGAAGTTCGGTTTTTCTTGATCTATCAAGGATTCTGCTAGATGGACAATTTTTTTCTATTTCTTCATTTCCGATATTGATAGACTGTGTGGGTTCAACCAATACTTTAGATTGTTCCTAAAATTGCTTGGGGAGTGTGTCAAATCTTCCATCCTTCAACACCTCAGAAAGGTTTTTACCGTTGGATACACTCTTTATTTTTACTTTTTTTGGATCTGATACTACCATTGAATGGTTTTCACCATTAGATCTATTCCCTATATTATTCATTTTGCAGCTAGAAAAATTGACACTGTCCTGGTTGGAAGCTTCGTTATGATTTTCAATGGTGGAATCTATTTCGGGATTGGCAGAACAGAGGAAATTGACAATGGCCTCGTCATTTGAAAATATGGGGATGTCCAACGGCTCAGTTTGATCCCAATCTATGAGTTCGGGATGTACGAGGGGTAAGGAGTCATTGGATTGGCTAAATTAAAAGGTAGTAAGGGTCTCGATGGTAATGTCTTCAGATTGTCCAATAGAAAAATAAATGCCTATAAGGTAACTCTCCTCTAAATTATCCATTTCACTTTGAGTTTGATTGTCTTCACTGGTATCATCAATATGTTATGATCCTGTTTCAAGTGGTCTATAACCTGAACTTTGACCCTCCTCACATATGGGTGTATACTTTTGTACCACATCAATTTCCTTATCATGACAAGACTCTTCAGATAGCGAATCCCACTCATATTCATTGGCTTGCAACAAACTTGTTGTTTGGTTTTTTTCTCTTGATTCTTCTCTATACCCCAATCCTATTTTATCCTTGGCTTGCATTGTGATAGGCTGTATCGGTTCTATGATTCCTTCTTTCCTTTTACCAATAGGACCTTTTCCCTCGTATCCCATCTTTTCTAATATTGTATTTCCTTTTCCATACTAATCTGTTCATACACTTGAGGTGGATTCTTGTGATGGTGAAGAAAAAGGACCAATCAAAGGATAAGGATATCGGTAATGCCAACCTCTCGAGTAAAGAAAGTACATAAAATCCTACTCCACAAAATCAAGAAATTCAACTCAAGTCTTTATCGAAACAAGTTACCAAGATCCAATTGAAAGACAAGGGCATGGGGGAATACTCATTTGAGCAATCCTTATGTTTATCACAACTTTCATCTTCTCCAAAGTCATATGGGCAGCCATCAACATCAAGACAACAATCATCACAACCCAATACACTCTTTGATGGCACCTTTGTGAGAGCAGGCACATTAGTGGATGAATCAAATGACAAAGAGGTTTTAAACTAGTTATACAAAGACAAAGACAAGGCATTTAGTTATTTCCCATCGTTTGATGAACCCTGAGTTGGAGCTTCCCTGTTGTGTGGTACAAAAGCATCTTGGGTAGTCTTGAGGGTGTTACAATATTGGGGGTTGTTTGAGTCAGCTACAATAGTAATTTCCTGCCCATTGAAAGGGAACTTCAAGCATTGGTGATATGTGGATGGCATTGCTTGCATGCCATGAATCCAAGGCCTTCCTAAGAGCATGTTGTATGTTAACTCTTTGTCTAACACTTGTCATACTATATCTCTAACAATTGGTCCCACTTGAATAGGTAGCACTATCAACCCTTGTGAAGATCTTTCCTCATCATCATATGATTTTATTGTGATTTTCCTTCTAGGATCAATAATTTTTTTTTAATAGCCCAATGCATAGACAAGTTTCAAAGTATAGATATTCAGGCCAACTCCTCCATCTATTAGAACATGTTTAACGTGGTGCTTGTGGATTAATACCTCAATGTGGAAGGTAGTGTTATGTGGATGATTGATAGATACATTGTCGTGTTCGAAAAAGGATAAGTGGTGTGGTGTAGTCAAATGTCCCACCATAGTCTAAAATTAGAAAACCTCTAGATTTTTTGGTATTGTGGTAGCGACTAGAGCTTGTTCCAAGATTTCCTTGTGAGCAAGTGAAATCTTGAGAAGTTCTAATATGGATATTTTTGCGGGTATTTCTGCAACTGATCAACTATGTTATATTGGGTTGCAGGGATAGTAGTAGTTGATTTGGATATAGAAGGGGTAGCTCCTTTCAATGTTACCTTGGCTTGTCCTCGTGTGATTGCATTGACAAGTGTGTTGTCTTGTTTCTCTTTGATTTTGATAACATTGATTTGATGTGAGGTAGTGTCAACATCATAGTGATTATTTTCAATTGCAAAGATGTTTTGTTCATGTTTAATGGTGTTATCATTTGTTGAGTTATCCTTTGCAATAAGATCTGATTTGTCATGGGTTTGATCATCAACCATTTTGATGTGCAAAGTGGTGGTGTCATAGACATAGTTTATGTTTTTACCTTTGTTATTTGAAGAAGAAGATTCCCCCTTTTCGTAGTAGGGTAGAGGGTTCTTGAATGCTCCGTGATCATTGTTGGTTTGGGGTATTTCTACAAATATCATTTTGTTGTTAATTAAATCTTGTATCAACTGCTTCAATTGCATGCATTCATTGGTTTTATGTCCTTTGTTGCGATGAAATTCAAAGAAATGAGCATCATTCCACCATGGAGGCTTAACTTGTAGTTCCTAATTTCTTGCCTCTTGTAACGTTATAACTTTAGCTTTGAGAAGTTCCTTCAATGCTGATTCTGATGATTGTCCTAAAGGGGTGAACCTCCTTCAATTTGAGGATGTTAGATATGATGGTGTTCTTGATCCAACATTACCTTGATTGTTGCTTTGGGTGACATTTTGGTTGTTGGGTGGGTTATTGTTTTGATTAGTTTTGGTGGCAGCTACAGTTAAGTTGAATACGGGTTTTGCATTTTGGTTTTTAATTGCACCATCGTTGGTTCCCACATTCTTGTTTCATTTCCAAAACTTTGGTTTGTCACCACTATTGTAATTGTTGGAGGAGTTTGATGAGTTTTTTTCATTGTATATTTTGATGAATCCTCTCTTGACTAAATCCTCTTTGATTTTAATCCCGTTTTCAATCAATTTTTCAAAGGTTGGGGGACATTGCAATTCCAATATATAACTCATCTCATCATTGAGGTTTTCAATAAAGATTTCTATCTTTTCCTTTTCAGGTATGGGACGAGAATATCATGCAAATAATCTTCTCCATTTTTGCAAGAATACAAGGAACAATTCACCCTTCTCTTGTTTCAAGTTACAAATATCTCCCATGGTGATGTCATGTTGAATGTTATAAGAATATTGGGTGATGAACTTGTTGACCAATTCTTCAAAGGTGTTAATTGGTGGGGTGAGTTTGGAGAACCATTCAAGACATTTTCCACCTAGACTTCGTGGAAATAATCTCATTAAATGTGTTTCCTCATGAAAATTCAAGACTCATGGTTCTAAATTCCCTCACATGGTCTATCGGATTGGTTTTTCCATTGTATTTGTCATATTTTGGGAATTCACAATGTTTTGGAAAGGGGATCATGTGGATACTTTGATCAAATGGATATGGAAAAATCACTTGGATCAAGTATCGTTTCGAGGTTCCTCTTTACATATCAAAATTTTTTGTTGAAGGTTCTTCATTTGGTGAGTTAGGGAAACCACTTGTTCGGTTTCTTTTTCGGGTTGTTTTGGAGGTGCTTTTAATTGATTCACATCAAAGTCTTTAGGTAATTTCACACATTGTTTAGCTAGCATAAGGAGGTACTTTTCCCAATTTCTTCCGAAAATATTTTCTAAGCATTTGTGGAAGTTGGGGTCTTGCTCAACATGTTGAATATCTTCCACGATTATTTCTTCCCCTTCAGTGTTGTTGAGTCCATGGAAAGGATTCTCTTTAGCCTCTGCCATGGTGTTTTGTGTTTCACTATTTTGAGTTTTGGTGTTTTGAGTCTCAATGATTGGAGTTTCAATGGTTGGAGTTCTAAGGTTTGGCTCTTCAATGTCTCGATTTTCAAGTCCTTTTTCCTTGAGTTTTTGTTTTTGTAACCTTGTTTGAATGGTCATACAAGTGTTATAGTTTTGACTAAACTTTGATCTAAGTTTGGAAGAGTACCAAGGATTACAACTAAGCCAAATAGAATGAAAAATTCTAATGAGACTAAGTTTTATTTGACTATATAGATTCGTTTCATGATGAGAGGATGATAAATCTTGATGATGAAACTAGGCTTAATAATCAAAGGTGTGATAAGTTTGATGATTTTGGCACGTTGAGATGTTAGATATTGGTTTAGGTTGGAGAATTCCACTTGTAGAGGTCGATTTTAACAAGTTTAGACTCTAAGGTACCTTAAGAATGATTCTGGACTTGAGAAGATTCTAAAATTTTGGTTCAAACTATGAAACAGGGGACAAGTTTAACTCTCAGGTTTTTGCATTTAATGAATGTGTAAAACAGAGCCTAGATGTGCTAAAATATTTGATAGATGCACTAGAATAGAGGACAGATGCGCCAAAAAATTTCACAGATGTGCTATAAGATTGCTTGAATGTCCTAAAACAAAGGATCAATGCACCAAAGTATTGCATAGATGCGCTATAATAGAGGGTAAATGCACTGGAAAAATGCATAGATGTGCTATAAGATTACCTATATGCGTTAGAACAGAGGACATACATGCCAAAGTTTTGCATAAATGTGCTATAATAGCAATTGGATGCATTGGAAAAATACATAGATGTGCTAAACTAGAAAAATGATGCAATTTGTTGGAAATTTGTTTGATTTTTCATATTTTCCAGTTAGAGACTTGGTTGTTTTACTAATTTTTTTCTGAATCAAGGTTTTCAATTTCAACATGTGATGTTTTTGTTTGAAATTGGTTCAAAAAAACATTGGTAAAGACACATCAAGCATGTACAACTTAGGCTGTGTAGGACTATATTTGTTGAATTCCCACTTTGATTTTACTCCAACTGCACTTACTTATAGCGGATGATTAGATGCTTTATCCCACTGGCTCCCCTCCATGGAAATCACTTCTATGGGGCAGCCAAGAATCAATACTCATGAATATCCCATGGCATATTTCTCATCTCTACTAAAAGCTGCAAGAATGTGGGATGGCTTCAAAATGACCATTCTTGCACCAACAAATAGATTAAGTACTTTGTCCTTGCTACAACAAAGGGTTCTAGTATAGGCATTCCATTCATAGGGGATCATCCATGCGGCAAGAGGCAATTGCTTCCCTTCTTGTCAGAACAATCATCATGATACTTGAGCTTTTCCCAAGTACCCACATTTATATCCCAGTTGGAATTTGCTTGGATTTAGCGTGTTACCAGTTGGGTCATTCCCTTGGGTGATTACTTTTTCCCATAAGGCAGGCCCTCTAAGGATAAAACAAAAGTGAATGGGTCTCAATTTTTGGTCACCCAATTAAGAGGAGAGAATATGCCTACCATTCATCAAGCACGAAAGACATGGTGTTCTTTATCCTTTCTAATTAGTTTGATAAATTTGTCTTTGACTAGCATATAAAAGTACCTACAAGCAAAAAACACAAGTCCATTCTCGAATTTTGCAATTTTAACCCAATGCACTAAAACAATCATGCGTTAAAACATCAATGCGCTACAAGAACTACCCAATGCGCTAAAACAACTACTCTATGCACTAAAAAACTATTCAATGCACTAAAACAGAGACCAAATGCAGTAAAGAAAATATCAAATGCACTAAAACACTCCCTGTATGTGCTAAAAGATTTGATGGATGCGCTAAAAGAAGTATCAGATGTGCCAAAATAGACATCGAATGCGCTGGGAGATTCCATGGATGTGCCGAAACAGAAGTCGTATGCGCCGAAAGATTTATCATATGTGCCAAAAGAACTCACAATTGCACTAAAATGTCACATCCAACCTGTTTACACAGTTTTTTTTAGAAAATTGTTAGCAATGGGGATTGGCCTCACGGTGGGTGCCATTTTGTGTGTGTGTGAAATGTGGGAATTGTTAGTAAATCAACACAAACCTTAATGAAATGAATTATATCAAAGATTTGAAACAAGTAAACTACTCTATTTTGCAGTTCAAACAAATCTTTTAAGAACATCTCATTGTCCTCTATTCTCAAGGATTTATTAAACCATTTGGCCATCAAATTTCTATGTGCACTATGGTTGTTAAAATTAAAACTTGAGAAACGAGATAATATTCAATATGCAAGCCAATTAAATTCCTACATGAAACTATATGATGAAAATGATAATGGATACTATGATGAATGGATGACGGTGTTAGATTATTCGAGGTAGATACTATGGTATGGAGCTAGGATGATTCTACATATGCTCAAATGCTAACTATGAATATGCTAATCCAAAATGAAACTATGATGCAAAGTATGACATAAAATGCAACTATGAAGCAAAGTGTGATTCTAAGATCTAACAATGATGCAAAACGTGATATGAAATGTAACTATAATACTCCAAAATGCTCCAATGCTCAAATGATATTCCTGCATGATAACTCTACTCAAATGTGGATGAAAAATATAATGGAAAAGGGTTGTATTTATAAGATTTTCCAAGCATCTTGTGATGTGACAACGATCGACAGTCTAGATTCGAACAAGAGGAATGAACAGTGGAGATGGAGAGAATCAAGAAGGTGTCCCCTTGACCAAAGACAACATGCCAAATGGATGGAGGAATCTCTTGACCAAAGACAACTTGCCAAATGGATGGAAGAATCTCTTGACCAAAGGAAACATGCCAAATGGATGGAAGAATAAAGTGTGGGAAGAAAAGACCATGTGTTTGAAAATTGGTTGAAGAAGTGTGTGAGGAATAAGCCATGTGTTTGAAAATAATTCTAAATTAGAATTATTTAATATCTTGTGACCTTGGTGAGGTGGCATAAAAAGTTGTAGACATGTGCTTGAATTCCTAATCCGAGATTAGTGAAAATTAAATAAAAAAAGCTTATGAAATTTGTTTATTTAATTAAATTACAAGAATATGATTTTTAGATTTGAAGAATTAGAAAATATGAACAATATAAATAAATTGAGAATTTATTTATATGTAGCCGAATATTAATTAAATAACTAGTATTTAATTAATTAGATGTCATGACCGATTTTAGGCGTATAGAGATTCAATTGTGTGAATTTTTTTTGCATCACCGTTTCAGATCACACTCCATGATCCATCATCAGGATGAGAGAAGAGCACAAGGATAAGAATGCAAAATTTTTTCACACAATCAAATCCATAAATCGTTCAACAATTATCAATATGGATTGTGGAAACTTGTTATCTTTATATATATGTTATTATTATTAGATGTTAAATAACGATATATATGTATCTATTACGTATTTGATAATGTATACATACATACATGTTTACATACATATATATTAATATTAATATATACATTTGATATATAAATATAGGTGATTGGCAATTAATAGTTTTAATATTTGTATATATATGTTAATATATATATATTATAATGATCGAACATTATAACATATAAGTACTAAAATATATAATTTTATATATATGGAAAGATATAAATATCATCAACACATTATATATACAGATTAAGTGAGCAATATTACACTTGTATGAAGTGAGCAACTTAACATTGCATAAACTATAAGCTACACATATATTAGTATATGCTATAGAATGGTCTTTAACTGCTATGTAAAGTGCATAAGTATAAGGCACGTGGGATGCAATGTAAATGACATTAAATAAACTGTGTGAAGTTCCTATTTGTTGTGTTATGAAAAATTAATAAGATGCATGCAAATATCAAAGTTGCTAAGTAATAAGAAAAGCCACACACAAAAAACAAAGAGGAGATGTACTTGGTCAACGCCACAAGTTGGAAAATAATAGAAAGTGTTTTATTTGCATTTATCAAGAAGCCAGTTATATAGGTGTCATAAGTAGGTTGTGGCAAGCAACAAAAGCCACGATGGAAGAAGAAAACCTATAGGAAACCATTGCTAAGTTTGACTTGGTAAAATAACCATTATTGGCAGCTTTTTGAAGGGAACTCAACCATATAGAAGAAGTTGAGTTTGTTGGGATTGTATATGTGTTTGTATTCTATTTCTTTTAGCAGCCACATTTCACCAATCTTTGTTAGTCGACCTGTTTTGAAGAGAAGAACTAGTTTTGGATTTCTATTTTCAGCTTAGAGGTGTCAAATGAAAGGAAAAAGGTGACAATTGGAGTAACTAAACTGTAGCATTAAGCTTCTCAATGTTTAGTATAAAGAGAGGCAACGTCTTAGTCTTTTGGCATTCATTCTTTTGGAGTTCATTTGTTTCCATTTTGTTGTTGTTTTTATGTGCAAGTAGTGTTGAGAACAAGTAGTGAAGAGACAGATTCTTGAGAGTTATTTAGTTATTTAGTGAGAGTTTCTAAGTGTTGGAAAAAGGTTTAATTTTGGGGATAGGCTAAAAATAGGAGCAATAAGCATGTCTTTGGGATTGAGCTTGAGAGCGATTCTCCATTAGAAGCAAACATTCCAGGCATTCTAGTCTTTCTTATTTGTTATTCTCTTTTATTGATTGTCATGTGTTTGCAAGTGCTTGAGGAATTGGTGATTGCATTTATATACAAATCTTGCTTAAATGTGGAATAGTGAAATCATATTAGATTGGATATGCGTATATCTATTAAATAGAAGTATGTGATTGTATTCATTTAACGAAGGTAACTAGATTATATTATTATAATATCTAGGTTATCATAAGTCCAATATATGATAACATTAAATGTTGTATTGGGAAAAATGGTAAGATATAGAGGTACTATGTTGGAAATTTCATTTGTGATGTTATGTAAACCTGTATATGGTTTGGGGTTTGTTCCTAGGATTAGGATAAACCAAGGTTGGGAGTAACCTAGATGGTCAGTTAGATCATTGGAAAATACATTATCCTATGGGATGAAATCATGTTATGGAATAAACTCATTAAGAGTTGGTATGGTCATATTATTTACCAAATCAAGCGATAGAGTGGGTGAACATACAACGTCCACTTCATAGAGGTGAGACACCACTCCTTGAAGAGTGAGTTTGAATGTAATGATCAAATATTTGGCCAAAGTAGTGTAAGTTTCCACTGATTACATTGTTGGTTCATTGTGGGCTAGGGTTTCATAATTAGGTTGGGAATGTCATGCATGTAGGTGGGTATCCACTATATAGTATCTCTAGATATGTAGGACACAACACCAAGCTCAGGTAGGCTATTATCATTTATGAGGGATACTAGACCAAAATCTTTGTTGAAGGGTAGGGCCATATTGCTAGTTAGGGAGATTTGTGGGAACCACAGTAAGTCAAATATTGGAGGAAAAGCACTTGGGTGATGCTCTCCCTCATGCGGTTGGAAACCAAAATTTGAGGATGTATGCTAGCAAGGACATCTAGACCATTTGTTCTTTATTCCATTGAGCTATTGAAAGCTATGTATGTAATCATGATCTTATATCTTTATGAAAATGTAATCATTACTTGGGATTATGTAATGTTACTTTACTGGAATGCATTGGAATTTGAAATGGGATTATTTTGAATATACATATTTGTTATTGAAATGCAATGGGAATTTGAAATGGGATTATTTTGAATGTGCATCTTTATTATTTAAATAGAAATTATGGAAAAAAAATATTGCTATGTGTTGGTGAAATTAAACTATTTACATATGGGTTAAACTTAGGTGAAAACAATAGGTAAAACATTGGGCTTGTTGCATGTGGTATTAGAGCTGCTAGGTTCATCTTTGGAACCTATGAGCTCACTATGTTAGTCTTTCATCCAACATTAGGTGAATCTAATGTCTGTACATTTTGTGTCAATATGGTGTGTCTCAAGAAAATTGCATGGAAGTCAGTGATAAGAAATGAGCACTACCTCAAGGCCAAGAAGGAAAGAGAAGCCATTGTTAGAACCATTGAGGGGACCAATTATGACAATGCAATATGAATTAGTGACATAGAGACCATTGGCCATACCTTATCTTGTGTCGGCCAAGAAAGAAAGAAGATGTGAGAGGAAATTAATTTTGTACCTCCTATTTCTCCAGCAATGTCTGAATCCATACCTCTTTCTAGGGATATGCCCTTGGAGTGGAGCATTAGTCCTACTTTGATTTTTAGGGACCCTCATGTACCATCATTGTTTGAAGTTATTATAATTTCCTCTAGTGGCAAATCAGAAGGATATGTCCTGCAAAATTATGTTTCTGAGAGTGAGTCTGAAGGTTATGTACCCTTCAACTATGTATGTGAACAATAATCTGAGGGACATGTTCCACTCAGCTATGTATCAGAAAGTGAATCCGAGTGATATTCTCCCCTTGAATATTTGAATAGTAACTTTATATAATTTAAGGATGATTGAAATCCTTTGATGCTAATAAAAATTATGATTTGGAAAAACTTGTACAAGTAATTCTTTATTTACTTTATTGTATATGAACTTTTGTTATTGAAATGTTATGTTAAGTAAGCCTTCATAGGATCTAATTGAAATCAAACCTCCAAGTGGAATACTACTTTGTAGAAATGGTTAGAACAAGAATCAACCTTGGGGGTAGCCATGAGGTGGGCCAAAATGTAGAAAACTCTGAGGCTAAATTGAATCAAATATTGGATATTATGAATGAAACTAGGGAAAGAATTGAACACCTCAAGCAAGAGGTGAGAGGAGCAGAACATTCAAATGAGGGAGAGAACTCCAATGGTCATTCAAATTTAGGTGATCATGATAAATAGAAATTCCAATCTAGATTCGAGGGAAGCAAGATGAAACAAATTGCTAATGAATTATCATGGGATATGAGGAAGGTCACCCCTCCTAAGTTTGAGGGAACCACCAGTGGGGATGTAGTTGAAGCATGACTCACGAAAATGTAGAAATGTTTTGAGATCAAGAATTACTCTGAAATAACCAAATTCATATGGGGAGCATTTCAACTAGTTGGTGAAGCATCCACTTGGTGGATGAACAAGAAAATGGAGCTTGAATTGAGTTCCTTAAGTGTCACTTGGGATGGATTTGTAAAAAAATTTGAAACCAGTGGCTTCCTCAACTTTACTTTGATAAAAAGCTAGCTAAATTTTAGAATTTAAAGCAAGGAGATTCCTCAGTGAATGAGTATTGGGAGAAATTCACTCATCTTTTGAAGTATGTACCTCAATATCAAAAGGACAAGTGGTTTCAAATTAGAAAGTTCATATTGGGTTTTAAAGCCCAAATCAGAGGAGAGGTAGATGTACATTGTCCTTCTACTATGGACTTAGTGTACAAAAAATCTATCAAACAAGAGCAAAGGCTTAAATCTATCTCTACCTACCGTGAGAGGAAGTAGAAAAAGTTTAATTGGTATCAAGCCAATCAAACTTCTAGGAAGTCAGGAGATGGGAATGACTATCAAAGGAAAGGAGATAAGGGATTCCACAATAATTGAAATGAATCTAGAAGAGACTACAGGGGAAATAATAACAACAACCCCAACAAGAACAAAGGTAGTTTTGGGAAGCCAACATCAAGGCATGGGTCGGTAAGAGGATGTTTCACATGTGGAGATCACTATGCAAGTCAGTGTCCCAACAAGCCTCTAGGGATGCAACCACATGAAAATTCTCTACCTCCTCAATGAGCAATGTTCCAATAGAAAATTCATGCGGTGCTAGACAACTGGTGGACAAAGTATCAAATTACTCCCATAGAAATCCCAAGTACTTTTTTTGGCACACCTATTTCAATTTTAATTGATATTGGTGCTACAAAAAAAATTGTTTCTCCTAGTGTAGCTAGTAAGATTTCTAGAAAAGTTGGCTATATGGAAAAGTCTTGGTCTATTGAGTATGCAAACCAAACAAGAGCTAAGGTAGAGTAATGTTTATTTGAAGCAAGGGTTAGACTTCCAAGTTTCTCTACAGAAGTAAATTTGTATGTAGCCCCCCTAGGCTCATATGATATATTAGGAATGAATTGGACGTGGAAGCATAGAGCCAAGGTAGATTGTCATGCTAAGACTGTAGAATGTTTAAGCAACCTTGGGAACTGGGTAATATTGTAAGGAACACCTAGGGAAGTTAAGTTGTGACAAATATTTGTTGTACAAATGCATATAGTTAAGAAGAAGGGGTGTTAGCTTTTTGCTATGAAAATGGAAAAACTGGAAGAGTACAATGAGTTCATCTCTTAGGATGAAATAGTGTACTATGGACCGCAAGATCTCCAAGAAGCCAAGGATGGCAAGATGGTGGAATTAGGAAAATTGGATATGGAGAAATATCCTATCTTAAGGGACTTTATGGATGTATTCCCAGATGAATTACTTGGATTACCTCCTAAAAGAGTGTTTTATTTATCCATTAATATTGTTCTAAGGTCAGAACCTATATCAAAATTTCTATATAGGATGACCACGACAGAGTTAATGGAGTTGAAAGCTCAAATAGAGGAGTTTCTATCCAAAGGATTAATCAGTTAATGGAGTTGAAAGCTCAACTAGAGGAGTTTCTATCTAAAGGATTAATCAGACCTAGTGTTTCACCCTAGGGAGCGCCAATGATCTTCGTGAAGAAGAAGGATGGTACACTATGCTTGTGCATATATATCATTTGTTGAATAAAGAAACGATAAAGAACAAGTACCCACTACCATGTATTGGTGATCTTTTTAATTAGATGTGAGGAGTGGCTATGTTTTCATAAATTGATCTACGATCATGATATAATCAACTAAGGATCAATGATGAAGACATATTTAAAACAACCTTCAAGAATAGGTATGGTCATTATGAATTCACAATCCTACCTTTTGGACTAATGAATACACCTACAACATTCATGAACTTGATGAATAATGTATTCAAGGATTGCCTAGACAAGTTTGTGTTGGTCTTCTTGGATGATATCCTTATCTACTCCAAGAATGAAGAAGAACATCTCCAGTATCTAGGGTTTGTTCTCTAATGACTAAGAGAGCATAAGCTTTATGGAAAACTTTCAAAATGTATCTTCTTTCAAAAAGAGGTGCAATATTTGGGTCATGTGATTTTAGTTAATGATGGGATTGCAATTGATCCAAAAAAACTTAAGGTAGTGCTTGAATGACCAGTACCAAAGAATGTGCTAGAATTTCAAAGCTTCATGGATTTGGTAGGATATTTGATCTATTTAGGATCTAGGACTAATTGCTTACAGAATGCTTAACGTTAAAAGATCAATTATTACAACGCTTAACTTAAATAATTATAAATTAAATGCTCAAATGAAATAATGAACATAAAATAATTAAATAAATGCCAAGATAAACTGAGAAAGAAAAGAGAGAAGAATAGAAAGATGAAACCAAAGTTGATAACGGAGTTCGTCCCTAAGGACTACGTCTCCGGGTCCCTCTCCAATGGAGGACCGATCCGATTAGCTCCAAATTCAATTACAATGGCTTCAAGACTATCTCCTTCAAGCATTCAGCAGCATGACAGTACTCTGATATGCAGAAACATCTTCAAGAACTCTCGAGCATTCTCTCGCTATCTCCACCTGGACTTGTAAAATCAAAGGCCTATACCCCCTTTTTATACAAAAAACTTGCCTAATTAGGCTTAACCACTTCATTAAGTGAATATCTTCCCTGTTCAGCTCGTATCAGGTCTATTCCATCCTCTGCAATCTTTTGGTTACAGTGGTTTTGTTTGTTTTGGGCTTATTTAAGCCATTTGTTAATGGCTCGGCTTATATTTTTGGAACAAAACCCACCGTTGCCCATATATATTATGAACTGTTCGCGTGGTCCACCGGTTGTTAAATATTTTGGTAAAGCGGTGGTCGGCGGTTCCAACCCCGCCGGCCACGCTTTACCACAAAACTGCGAACCGCTAAACAATAAAATTAAACAAATCCACATATATTATTGACGGGTTTGCTTGGCACAACGGCCGCCGACGGTTACGGGTTCGTTGGAGGTCGTCAGTTCGAGCCGGATCCACCAAATTTTTTAGTTGAAACAAACTCGTCTGCCAGCCAACTGAGAAGGTGCCACGTGTCAGTCCACTATTGGCCTGATCCTGCCGATGTGTCTACCGCCTCGGATTACTGTATGCCACGTGTCAGAGATCCACTCGCTGACGCTGCTGACTCACCGTCCACGTTTCATACTCAGATTCGCCGGAGACGCTGACGTGTCAAGCTGACTCACTCGATGACTGTGCCGATGACTCATCTGCTGACTGTTGTACGGAACGTACAGATGGACACGTGTCGGTCATTGATTGGTCCGTACAGTTTGAGTCACCTACTATGTGTCGCGTTCAAATTCGTCCACGTTGATTCCGTACAGTACGGAGTGCCACGTCAGCATGATGACGTCATCCTCTGTACCCTCTAGTTGACTGAAGTTTGACTGCTTGTAACTCGAGCATACGACGTCGGGTTTCGACGAAATGAACGTCATCAGAATCGTCTCGAAGAGCTCTTCGCGATGACGCTGCTTTCATCATTTTTTGAGATGATTATTTTTTCTGCCTTCTGGACGCCCTTGAAGCCAGTTTGACTGTAAGTTTGACTGGCCGTAACTTGCACAAACGGAGTCCTTTTTGACCCGTTCAAGTTGTGTTGGAATCAGGACGTCGTTCTTTTTTTGATGAAGCTGAAATCTGGAGCATTGGGAACACTTCAATTTTCACTAAAAAATTGTCCCCCGGATCAATATTATCATAAATTTGTAGCAAAATTCTCTAGAATATCTTTCCTATCACTTCATTGCAAAGAAAATGGAACAATTTTGAATGATTGAAGAAATGTCAAGTGACATTCAACCAACTTAAGGAGAAATTAACTACAAATCCAATACTAAAAGTACCAAATCTGGAGGGTGATTTTATTTTCATCATAGATGCTTTAGGAGAAGGTTTGGTAGGTGTGTTGATGCAGGTTAGATGAGTCATCGCCTATGATTCTAGAAAAGTGAAGCCTTATGAGAAAAATTATGCTTCACATGATCTTAAATTGGTAGTAGTTGTCCATGCATTATAGATGTGGAGGCACTATTTGTTGGGGAAACCTTTTGAACTGAAGACCAATCACCATGGTCTAAAGTATTTGTTTACCCAATTGAATATGAATGCATGGCAAAGGAGATGGATAGAATTGATATTAGATTATGATCTTAATATCAACTATATCAAGGGCAAGGAAAATTGAGTTGAAAATGCCCTAAGTCATAGGAGACATATCTCCTCGATGATATCAATTCAAACTGATTTCAAGATTCAAGTGTTGCAAAAATACAAGGGTGATGAGAATTATTAGCAATTCAAGCAAGCACTCTCGAATAATCCATGAGATCCAAGGCATGGATTTCACTTTAAACCTGATGGTTTGTTAAGGTTTACGAGAATAATTTAAGTACTCAACTCTAAGTTAAGGAATACAATGTGGAAAGAAGTTCATACCGCACCTTATTTTGGACATCTCGGTGTAACTAAGTTGTTGGCTTTATTGTAAAGCCATTGTATTTTTTGGAAAGGAATGAAAAGGGATGTTGCAAGATTTGTAGCAAGTTGCTTAGAATTTCAAAGGGTGAAGGAAGAGCATTATCACCTTACAAGACTTTTGTATCCTCATGAAGTTCCAAAAAGGAAATGACAAATCATAAGCATGGATTTTGTGCAAGGTCTTCTAATGTCTAGGAATAAGCATAATGTCATTCTAGTAGTGGTGGATAAGCTTACCAAGGTAGCTCACTTTATTCTAGGAAATCTAATGGATGGGACTCCTATTATAGCTCAAAATTTTATGCAAGAGGTGTTTAGATTACATGCAATTCCTAAAAAGATTATTTCTTACAAGGATGCACGTGTAACATCTAGGTTTTAGAAAACCCTATTTTCTTCACTTGGGATATAGTTGAACATAAGTTCAACATATCATCCAGAAACTGATGTTCAAACTGAAAGGGTGAACCAAGTGTTAGAGGATCTACTGAGAATGTATTGCATGGATCAACAATACAAGTGGGAAGATTATTTACCCTTGGTGGAATTTGTGTATAACAATTCTCATCATTCCACAATTAAGATGGCTATGTTTGAAGCATTGTATGGCAAGAAATGTCAAACTCTTATAAGCTAGGATAAGCTAGAAGATAGGATAAGACTTGGGCCAAAAATGCTATAAAAAAGGGAGGAGAAAGTTAGTGTAATTAAGAAAAGGTTAGCTGGAGCTAATGATAGGAAAATGAGTTATGCAGATTATAAATGGGTACCCAAAAATTTCTAGATAGGAGAGAAGGTTTTGCTCATATTTAAGCCTCACAAGAGTTCTATAAAGTTTGGGAAGTCATCCAAACTAGCTCCACATTATGTAGGTCCTTTTAAGGTTCTCAAATAAGTTAACCTTGTTGCTTATCGAATTGCTTTACCACCAGCTCTTGCCAGGATGTGCAATGTCTTTCATGTGTCATACCTTAAGAAGTACATGCTAGGAGATAATCATGTTATTGATTGGAATTCTTTATAGATACAAGACCCAAGAGTGGTAATAATCAAGCCTCTCAGAGTGCTCAAAACATGTAGGCTTCACCTACATAATAGAGAGGTTCTACAATGCAAGGTCCAGTGGGATTAGTATGTAGAAGATTTTGCCACTTGGGAAGACTATGTTGAGATGAAGTAGAATTTTCCTCATGTTTTGCTATACTTTGAAGTTCTTAAAAACAATCATTATTATGCTTTATGTTTGATACTTAAAATCATCAAGGATAATGATTCATAAGGGGGGGATATGTTACACCCCATTGCGAGATTACCAATTACTGTTACTTTTATGAGTTAAAATGTTAATAAAAGAATATATTTTTGCATATATATTTCCATGGAATGAAATAATTGAATATGCAATTGATGTGAATGCTTTAAATGCTTTGATGATGAAAATGAATATGATGTATATAAATGTTATGCTATCGACTAACTTCTTTTGTGATGCACTAAGTTGGATGCAGGAAAGATTTGAGCCCTCTGGTAAGAGAGGGGGAATATCACCCAGGAGAGGAATTTGGTTTGGTAACCCCTAATGAACCTACTTGAGCTATCACACACTCACATCCTAGTTTGGTCAAGTTAAGTCAATTCAGTTTAGGATTTGGTAAGTAAACCCTTGGTTGCATTTTTTGGGATAATTGGAATGTTTATTTATTGGTCTTTAATTTCCTTTGGTTGTTTCTTTGGTTTGAATTAAAGAAACTGAGTCTTTGTTTTGGGTAAATTTTCTTCTTCATGTATTCGATATATGTCAATCGATAAGTATATACATTAAATTTATATATGTATATATGTGATAACCCATATATATGAGCATATACACATATGTGCACACCTAGGTAGAAATACTTATGTATACGCGTATACGGATATCCCATATACATGGGAAATCTATATATATATATATACATTTGGTATATATACTTATCGATATGTATATATATATATATTTGCTAATATATACTTATTGATATATATATATATATATGTTATTATTATTAGATGTTAAATAATGATATATATGTATATAGTACATGTTTAATAATGCTTACATACTCATACATATATATTAATATATGCATATATGTTTGATATGTCAATAAATATGATTGGCAACTAATGGTTTTAATATTCGTGTATATATATTATAATGATCAAACATTATAATATATATAATGTTATATATATATATGGAATGATATAAATATCATTGATGCATTATATATGCGGATTAAGTGAGCAATATTATGCTTGTATAAAGCGAGCAACTTAACATTTCCTAAATTATAAGCTACACATATATTAGTATATTCTATAGAATGGTCTTTAACTGTTATGAAAAGTGCATAAGTATAAGGTGCATGTAATGAAATGCAAATGACATTAAATAAACCATGTGAAGTGCCTATTTGTTGCGCTAAGAAAAAGTAATAAGATGCAAGTAAATATCAAAGTTGTTGAGTAATAGGAAAAGCCACACACAACAAACAAAGAAGTGATGAACTTTGTCAATGCCACGAGTTGGCAGAGAATAAAAAGTGTTTGATTTGCATTTGTTTGGCAGCGAGTTATATAGGTGCCATAAGCAGGTTGTGGCAAGCAACAAAATCCACGATGGAAGAAGGAAACCTATAGGAAACCATTGGTAAGTTTGACTTGGTAAAATAGCCATTGTTGGCAAATTTTTGAAGGCAACTCAACCATATAGAATAAATTGAGTTTGTTGGGACTGTATATGTGTTTGTATTATGTTTCTTTTAACAGCCACATTTTACCAGTCTTGCTTAGTTGACCTGTTTTGAAGAGAAGTTGGTTTTGGATTTGTATTTGCAATTTAGAGGTGTCAAATGAAAGGAAAAAGGTGGTGATTGGAGTAGCTAAATTATATCATTAAGCTTCTCAATGTTTAATATAAATAGAGGCGGCGTCTTAGTCTTTTGGCATTCATTCTTTTGGAGTTCATTTGTTTCCATTCTGTTGTAGTTTTTATGTGCAAGTAGTGTTGAGTACAAGTAGTGAAGAGTGAGAGATCCTTGAGAGTTTGTGAGTTATTTAGTGAGATTTTATAAGTGTTGGAAAGAGGTTTAATTTTGGGGATAGGCTGAAAATAGAAGGAGCAACAAGCATTTCTTTGGAATTGAGCTTGAGAGAAATTCTACATTGGAAGCAAACTATCCAGGAATTCTAGTCTTTCTTATGTTTTATTCTTTTTTATTGATTATCATGTGTTTGAAAGTACTTGAGGAATTGGTGATTGCATTTATATATAAAGCTTTCTTAAATGTGGTATAGTGAAATCATATTAGATTGGATATGTGTATATCTATTAAATAGAACTATGCAATTGTATTCGTTTAACGAAGGTAACTAGATTATATTATTATAATATCAAGGTTATCATACGTCCAATATATGATAGCATTAAATATTGTATTGGAAAAAATGGTAAGATATAGAGGTACTATGTTGGAAATGTCATTTGTGATGTTATGCAAACCTATATATGGTTTGGGGTTTGTTCCTAGGATTAGGATAAACCAAAGTTGGGAGTAACCTAGATGGTCAGTTAGATCATTGGAAAATACATTATCCTATGGGATGGAATCATGTTATGGAATAAACTCGTTAAGAGTTAGTATGGTCATATTATTTACCAAATCAAGCAATAAGGTGGGTGAACATACAACGCTCACTTCATAGAGGTGAGACACCACTCCTCAAAGAGTGATTTTGAATGTGATGATCAAATATTTGGCCAAAGAAGTGTAGGTTACCACTAATTACACTGTCTTTTCACTATGGTCTAGGTTTGCATAACTAGGCTGAGAATGTCATGCATGTAGGTGGGCATCCACTGTATGGT
Organism: Sequoia sempervirens; assembly: GCA_007258455.2. Lineage (NCBI taxonomy): Eukaryota > Viridiplantae > Streptophyta > Pinopsida > Cupressales > Cupressaceae > Sequoia > Sequoia sempervirens. The sequence goes on along the minus strand of VDFB02058242.1, from coordinate 751,080,985 downwards.
AGCTCTAGATATGTAGGACACAACACCAAGCTCAGGTAGGCTATTATCATTTATGAGGGATACCAAACCAAAGTATTTGTTGAAGAGTAGGGCCATCTTACCAGTTAGGTAGATGTGCGAGGAACCACAGTAAGTCTATGGTTGGAGGAAAAACACTTGGATGATGCCTCCCTCATCTAGTAGGCAGCCAAAATTTGAGGATGTATGTCAGCAAGGACATCTGGAACATTTGTTCTTTATTCCATTGAGCTATTGAAAGATATGTATGTAAACATGATCTTATATCTTTATGAAAATGTATATGAAAATGTAATCATTACTTGGGATTATGTAATGTTACTTTATTGGAATGCATTGGAATTTGAAATGGGATTAATTTGAATATGCATCTTTTTTATTGAAATGCAATGATAATTTGAAATAGGATTATTTTGAATGTGCATATTTCTTATTGAAATAGAAATTATGGAAAAAAATGGTTGCTATGTGTTGGTGAACTTAAACTATTCACATATGGGTTAAACTTAGGTGAAAACAATAGGTAAAACATCAGGCTTGTTACAATCATTAAAATCATTTTTTTTTAGACTTAAGATTATTGTAAATGTGTAGAAAATTGTGACGTATATGAAAAATTGAGACTAAGATAAATTGAAAAATCACAAAGACATAAAAACTCATATTAGGTAAATTAGTAGATCAAAAAACACATAAAATATCAATGATAAACTATGTTAAATCCTTTAGTTGCACTCAAAGTGTGGTTTTTCTTAATCAGATTAAGATGTGTGCTCACAATTTGACAACATAGCAATGCATTCATATGGTTGATAATAATTGATAAGATTAACTCCAATTTATAGAAATTGGGAGGATTGGATGGAGGGTTGAGCTCAAATTGGGAGATCAAGGGTTTATAATATTGTAGATATCTCAAGCATGGAGAGCTTGACAAGTGGTAAAAGGGGATTGATTGAGAATGGTGGCTCCAATATCATAGGAAATCAAAGGATGCATATTTTCATGGGAATTAGTGGAGGGATGGTATCAGAGCATAGGTTTTTGGTATTTTGAAGGGGAAAAGATTGAAGTTTGAGTAAAGGAAAGTTGTAGTTTGGAGGATCAAGATGCCTCCTAAAGGAAGTGGAGCCCTTGGTAGGGAAATAAGGTTGTTAAAGGAATCACAAGAAGCATTTTTAGCCAGATTTGCAACATGGGAGACAAAGCAAAGAAGAGGAAAGGCCACTGAAGAGGAAAGTGACTGAGAGGAAAAGGAAGAGGGTGAGGATGAAAAACCTCCAAGAGGAAGAGTCCAAGGTGATGATGAGTTGGATCCTGATGAGAGAAGGATGGTGAAAATGCTCAATACTATTAGAGGAGATGCTTCTAGTGAGAAAATAGATTTACCAATGTATAATGGAAAGTTGGATGCTAAAGAGGTATTGGATTGGATAGATGCACTGGATGATTTCTTTGAGTACAAGGAGGTTACAGATGATCAAAAGGTAAATTTTGCTTAAACCAATTTGAAAGGTCCTGCTTTGACATGGTGGAATTATGTTCAAGAGTAAAGAGTGAAGAAGGGAAAAAAATAAATTAGTTCATGGGATAGGATGGTGTCAAAGATCAATAGTCAATTATTTCCAAGTGATCATGCTATACAAACTTTCAAGAAGTTGCAAATTTTAAAGTAGAAGGATAAGGATGTCATGGCCTACATTGATGAATTTCACAAGTTGAGCATTAGGGTTGTCATGTGGAAAATGAAAATGAAAAGATAGCAAGGTATATGTGTGGCTTGAGATTTCAAATTCAGGATGAATTGAGTTTGGCTACACCTAGGACGGTTGAAGAATTTTTTCAGTTGGCTGCTAGGGTAGAAGAGAAACTAAAAAGAAGCAAGAAATTCAAGGAAGAGGTAGAGGCAACACTATTAGAGGAAGAGGTACAAGGCAGTCCTATGAAGACGAAGAAGATGCAAGTAAAAGCAAAGACCAAGTTGTTGATCAAAGAGGTGGATTTAGAGGCTTTAGAGGAAGATTTGGACAAGGTAGAGGTTCAAGATCATTTTTAGGAAGGTGTTATCCTTGCAATCAATTTGGCCATGAAACTTGGAAGTGTCCAGATAAACTAGCTTCTACTTCAACTAGTGGTGATAAAATAGTTCAGTTGGTGCAAGAGGATGATTGTGAAAGTGTAAACTCTCCTAATTAGCTTTCTGCTCCAAAAGTTGGGAAATCCTTGATGGTGAGAAGAACACTCCTCAAAGCATACAAGAAGAAGGAGACAACACAAAGGAGAACACTATTCAAGACCACTTGTAAGTTCAATGGAAAGGTATGCAAAGTAGTAATAGACTCTGGAAGTACTGATAATATGGTGTCAATAGAAATGGTTGATAAACTGAAATTGGAAAAGATACCTCATGAAACACATTATAAAGTGTCTTGGATGAATGAGAATCAATCTATTTTGGTCAATGAGCAAGTTTGCGTTGAGTTTAACATTGGTGGATAAAAGGACAAAATACTTTGTGATGTGTTGCCTATGGATGTGTGTCATTTGTTACTTGGAAGACCATGGTAGTTTAATAAGCATGCAATATATGATGGTAGAAAAAATACTTATTAGATTGAAAAGGATGGAAACACTTTCACTTTGACTCCATTACTAGAAGATGATAAAGGACAGGGTAAAGCAGCAAAGGTGATCATGTTAGGCAAGAAAGAGTTTGTAAAGATAGAGGAAGACAAGGATATGGGAGTTGCAACCACTTCAAGACTTGAAGATGCTAAGACAACATATTTGAAGAGTGCTTCAATGTTGGAAGGAAAGGATGATGATTTGGTGTCAAAATATGATAAATAGAAGATCAAGGATGAATTATTTGTGAAGATTCAAGAATGGGTTGAGCAACATATTGGGGTCATGATAGGAAGAGTGTTTTGTCCATTAATTGGAAAAGAGGCTAGTGGGCAGTTAAATTCTGTCAATACAATGGTTTTTAAACCTGATAACACAGAGGTTCTATGGGCAAAGAATTTGGTGGAAGAGATGAAGGGAAAATGTGCAGTGAGTAGTGGTGAATGACAAGAACAAATGGGTGAGTTCAGGCATGCAACAAAGGTAAAGAAGAAAGCAGTTCAAAACACGGATGGTAGAGATGTGTTTGCAGGAATTCAAGCAGGTGCAACATCAGTTTTAGATGAGGGAAAGGTCAGAGGGCATACAACAAGTCAGCTTTGAAGATGGAGCAATTTCTAGGTGGCAAGGAGTCTATAAATGAAAAGAACAATGAAAATATTCAATACCTGACTTAGTGGAAAGGGTTACTAGATGAAAAGACTTTTGGAGACCATATACATGGAGATATCAAGCATAACTTTGTGTTGCAACATGGTACTCAAGGGACTTGAGTTCTTTTCAATAAAAGGTGTATGGTGCGGGGGCACCATGTCAAATCATGTAAATATGGTCTTAAGTTTTTTTTAGGGTGTTTTGAGTCTAAGGTCATGTAATAAGGTCATAATAGACTATTTGAGATATAATTAGTCATTTGGCTTTAGTCTTACTAATGTTACAAAATCTTGAAAAGTTGTCATATGCAAAATGCAAAAAAATTCAAAAAAGGAGAAGACCAACATTCAGGAAGTTCAAATGTTGGTTAGAGTTGATTGGATTGGTTGGGTTTTGGTGTGTAGGGTTCAAATAAGCCTCAAAAACTTTGAAGCAGTCTTCTGGTGTTCATTTTGTGAAAGAAAGCAATAAGAAACTCTATTTTTTTGTGTGTTTCAAGTTAAATTTGCTGCTCCAGGTTACTGTACGACTCCGTATAGGGGAATATTGACCTAAAAGTTGTTGAATTTGATGGATTCCTGAAGTATCTTCATTTTGGTTCTGATTTGATTGAATTTCATTGAGATTGAAGAGTTTTATTAACATTTTACTGAGAATGGGTTGAAAACCCTGTTTTGTGGGTTTGAGAGTGAATAAAATGTATTAATCACCCATTTCATTCGTAGAATTGCTTGCGACTTGGTGGAATGGGTGAATTTAGGTAGGGTTATGTTTTTATGTAGTTGGCATGAGTAGGGATGAGGTTTTTGAGGAAATAAGATGATGCCCTAATTGTAATTTCATGAGTTTAGGCTTCAAGTTGATGGCTACAAGTTGGAGTTTGCTTCAAATGCAATGATGAAGGCTGGGAGTTTATTTGAGAATCATGTGCAGACCATATAGGGTGTTTTTTATGTGTTGGAAAAGTGAAATAGGGCTTGGAACACTTAGTTTCAATAAACCCTCTTGAAACTAGTCTAAATAAGGGTTTTGTGGTTAGATGACCTTGTGGGCGTTTCTCTTGATAAAAGTTGTTTTTGGCTATTTGTAACTTGGTAAGGGTTTTACAATGGATATTTGTGGTTGGAAGAGTGTTTGGTTGGGTGATGCTTTGTAAAACAGGGCTAATTGAGCCATTGTCTAGCGTAGCAGCAATTTGTAGGAGGGTATGTTCTGAAACAACCCTATCTTCAAATGAGATATGTTGAATTATGCCAAAAAGGGTATCTATAATGCTTAGCCTTTTGTGGGTTTGAGGATTATTTTGAAAGATATGCTTAAATTACACTAGTTGGAATGCTACAAGGGGAATATGAAGGAATAGAGAAATGAGGACAAGTTAGAGTTTTGAAGGTTGAAAGATTGTGTGAAATAGTTTGAATTGTGTTTATAAGAAAAACTCCTTTCTACTCTACATCAAGGGATAGGATTGGAAGGGGTAGTACCAAGTACTTTGGAAGGATCTCCAAATAGGTAGGTTTTGGCTTGACCCATACATTGGCTACATGGAGAATTCAAATTTTGGATTTTATAAAAAAGAGGTGGATTGTTCCATGCTCCAAGGTAACATAGGAAAATTAAAAAATAAGAGAATAAAAGCTTGACCCATGCCTTGAATTACCACTTGTAAGTACTTGATATGACAAGTGGGTTTTGTGGGAGTTTGGGTTGGTCAAATCCAAGATTAATGATTGATTATCCATGTTCAGATAACTAGGAGGAGATTAAGAGGTAATGGGAAATTAGGAGTGGGTTATGGAAAGTGCAAAAAAACAAATTAAATAAATACATATTTATTTAATTTTTGGCAGGATGGATATAAGTTGGGTAAATAATTACGAAAATAATTATATAGTAAGGGTTGGGATTTAAGGGTGAACGAGGAAATAGATTTAGATGAAGAACTAGATAGTGGAATGTACATAAGAAATATTAATTAAATAATTAAAACATTATTTAATTAATATGTAAGTCAAAAATGAGGAGAAATCAAGATAAATTGATCAAATGTGAATGATCAATTTTAGGTATCTACATTAAATTTTAAATAAATAAAGAAGGATCATTTATCTCCCTCAATGAAAATATCTCATAAAACTCTTATTGAAGTTTGTGATTGAGATCATCTAACTAAATAAACACAATGTTAACTCTAAGGCAAAGTAGATCAGCCTTGTGAATCTGTGAATTAAAAAAAATCTTACGACATTCACACAAATGTCAATGATAATTAATTCTTCATAACATTGGACAAAAGGTACTGATAAAGCATTAACACCTTTGATTTCTTATTCACTACAAAAATAATGTGACCCTTCTTTTGAAAAACTACTTATGCTCAATTTTTCAATTGCTTTTGATTAGGGAAAAAATAGGTTTTGATGGGACCTAAAACCCATTACAAACAGGTTTTCGAGGGACTTAAAACCCTATCCAGACAAAGAATGTTGCAGCAAAAATAAACAACAGCCTAAACAACAACAACCATCTAAAATAAACAATGCAACACGGGCTGCAACAATCACATAGGTTCTGAAGGGACCTTTAACCCTTACAACCAAGTTTTAACAAGGACCTTAAACCCTAACTGATCAAAAAAATAGCCTACATCAGCTAGGCTACAACTAACCATATGCTCAAAAAACCCAATACTAAGCCAAGGAAGACAACTAAGTGATTGGTGTAGAAAGCCCACACACCCCTATTATCCAGATCTTTCAACACAAGCACACCCCTCTCATAAATGAAGGGGTAAGAGAACATAAATGAACACTGAGAAACATCAACATCCTTGCATCACCAATCCTCCTAGACAACCATCTCAAGCTCTGCCTCTATAAGAGAGAGCTTCCTTGGTGTAGAGCACATGATTCCTCCATTGGGTGATTTAGTTCTAGTTTAGTTGTTTAAGTCAAGATATTGTCAAATAAGGCCATGTTAGGGAATTTTGTATTGTTTGTTTTAGTTTTGAGTCAGTGTGGGGTCATTTGAGTTAATAATGTAAAAATTGCAAAATTGACAAAAAATGTTGTCAAGCAAAATGCAAAAATGGTTCAAAGGTCAAAGCCCAATGGTCATGGGCATTGAGAAGTCAGTTTAGGTGGGAAAATACTTAATGTGGGAAATTTTTTTGTAAAATCTCTGATGGTTTTTGAATTAAAACAACAAAGAATATCTCTATTTTTTCATATATTTTTGTGTAATTTTCCTGTTTACATGCCCGGTACAATTTTGTATAGGAGAAAACTGACCTAAGACCTTTTGGATTTGGTTGAGACATGATTTATCTTTAATTTTAATCTAATTTTAGGTTTTGACATTGTGTTTGAAGGGAGATTTATTCATTTTTCTGAAAGTGCCTGTTTAAGGGTGTATTTAAGGGTTTGAGGGCTAGAATGTGTTAGAAGGCCATTCCACCTAATGTACATGTTTTCCCTCGGTGGAATGGGCCTAATTAGTCTAGGATTAGGTGTAGGAGTAAGTATTTAAGTTTTGAGAATACTTTGGAAGAGTTTTCCATGTTGCCCCTGTGGAAAATACAGAGTTTAGGCCTCAAGAGCAAGGCTAGAAGTGGGAAGTTGAAGAAATTGCTTGGGAAAGGGTTAAAATATGTTTGTTTTAGTGTTATCTTATGGAGAATGATTTTTTTGAAAGGTTTACAAGGATAGAGGAGCTCAAATGGATGTTTGGGCATGAAGCCCTAGTTGAGAAAAGAGGGTTTTTGGGAGAAATGGTGAGGTTTGAGAGAGGAAATGTATGTAAAGCTTGGGGGAAGCATAATATTATGGATTATTAAGCATGTGTAGGCTGAAACAAGAGTGTTTGAAGTGGTTTCAAGATTGTATGTGGTCTGAAGATGGGTTTTTCAATAAACCCTTGCTTGTTTGGTGAAAAATGAGGGTTTCATGAAAGAGAGTCATAGAAAGTGAGTTTTGACTCAAAGGTTGGAGAATCTGAGGTTTTGGAGGTATTTTTGGGTCTAACAAGGTATATATTGAGTTGGAAACAAGTTTAGGGACAAGTTCCTTTGGAAAAGTGACCTAATTGGTCAAGTTGTATAATGTAGGAAGCCTGATTTTGTGGTGATGGTCCAAAGTGACCTAACAAAATCTTGAGATATGTTTTGCATGGGATTAATGGGTTCTTGAAAATATAAGTGGTTGGAGGATTTTAGGTTGAGTTTGTGAGAAAAGCTCAAGGGAATAGGTTTGTAGACCTATAAGACAATTTGTGTAGTTGTGAAAAGGAATTACCCAAATCAGGGGATTGAAGGTGGATAAGTTGTTGAGACATGTTGTTTTTGTGTTGATTAAGTTAAATGCCTCCCTATCAATGCAACATCCCCTCTAAAGGAGAGGATATTATGAGGACCCTTTCTACCAAAGCCACCACTCTCTTGCTCCCACAAGCTCCACCTCAATAGAAACCAGTAAGAGAGAAGATAACTTTCCACCACACCTATAACATCCAACATCACCTCAATAGGAGAGGGAAACCCCTCAATAGGAGCAATCTCCACCTCTAGAGATGACATGAATTATAAAATCCAATAGAAAACAACTTTGAAAGAAAGGGTTGACACAATATCCTTAGGCATCATGAGCTCCTGGCACATGAAACAAGATTGAGAAAGTAACCCAACTATCAACTAAAAAAAATAAACACCCGAGCCTTCAAAAGAAGCATTAGGAACAACTCAGCCAACAAAAAGGAGAAAACCCCAACATGAAACAACATCTCAAACTGACAAGGCATCAAGCTAACTTTCTTACAAAAAAAACATCTAGGGCCACCCACATGAAGAATCCAACAGAAAAGACCAAAAAGGTACTCAAGAGCACCCTCCAGTACAGATAAATTTGCATAAATGAAAAAAAAAACCCCACTAACAACATAAACATAATAAACTAGGTGGGGATCCAAGAAATAAATATAAACCTCGGCTTGGAGGACCAAAGAACAAACATCCTATAAAAGCATACAAGCATTTGCTTTAAATTCTCCAACATCATTGTCATTATCACATACCTTAGAGTTGTTGTCCTCAAGTATACTAGCATTTCTAGTTGTTGTGTCTTTGATTTTAAGCACCATAGGTTATCAACTGAGAAAAAGGAATTCTTGACACTTATGATTTATTTAATTGTGCTAGTTGAAATGTGTTCATCTACCATTGCTTATAGATCAACAATAGTGTATTAGTGGTATATGTAATCACCTAAAATTGACACATCATCATTTAAGCTCATCACCCAAACCTTTTCTCTATTATTAATTAAATAAATCCTTATTTATTTGATTAGTTATTCAATTTTCATCCTATGTGCATGAAAATTAAAGCATACAAGAACATAATAAAACTTTATTAACCTATCCTACTCTCAATCAATGCAAAACTCAAGATAAAGTAAAGGGCTAGTAAACATCAATGGAAAACAATAAGTTCTCACCAACACCAATCCTTGTTGCACCAATCCATGGTGGTTGTGCTCAAGGATAGTGGTTTCGATGATGTGTGAATGCCTTCACTAGTAGCATAAGGTTAAATTTCACAGAGTCTTCTTGTTAATGTCTGTGGTTGAGGTCAATTTATAGATTTTTGGCCTAAGGATTGGATGGCTAGGATTAAACGTAGAGATTGGGAGCTCAAATTGGTTGAGACCTTGGATAAAATATGAAGAAATAATATTTAAATTAGCAAACCATATGAGCACCAAATGTATGTCGAGAAACCCTTGCAAGAAAAATATCTACCAAAGAGACTCAAGATTGCATTATTCTCAATCAATGGAGTACAACAATATAATGTCCTTATCACTCTACTTAACAATAATTTATGGTAGTATAACAATGCCTAAAAAGAACATATCAATCCACTATATCATGCCTATGATATGTAGGAAATTTAAAACTAGAAACTAAGAATGGTTTCCAAACTAAGAGTCAAAACCATGGGCCAAAATTAGGTGCCATATTCCTCATGAAAAATATAATGCCCCATAGTCATGGTCAAGCAACCTAGAATATGATATAACTCACCTTAAATGCCTTATGTGTCATAGATTTTATAAAAAGTATCATATTGACCACTTTCCCAATCATAGATGATTTGTGAAAATAATCAATTCCTTATCATAACACATATATTGGGAAGATCCTCAATAACTCCCAATTTGACCTTTTTTAGTAATCCTACTCAATGCCTTCAAGCATAGTATTTTAAGTGTCTTGGAGAATAAAATATTAAATAAAAAAATTCCCCTCCTTCATATAGGCATCTCATTTAGACCACCCTATGATATTTGAAGATCATAAATTATTTATTACATACATGGATAATTATAATTATTTAGGCAACACAAACCAATGGATTAACATGCCCCTGCATCAATCTGCAACCTTCTTGGAGATTTTTTCCAGCATATGTGGTTCCTAAGCCTGCTGGTTCATTGGGTAGATCTTCCTCTTCAAAGCAACCCTCTATACCATTCACAAATGAAGCAGATCCATCTTTTGCAACTGTTATCTCAGCTATTGCAAATGATCTATGCACTAGATTGGATATTCCCAAAGACTTTGCATCTGGAGTTTCCAGTGAAAGCAATGAAAGTTCTTTCAAGTAAAAGAGTTACTCAAAATCTGGAGTCTCCATTGAAAAATCTAATGCTTCTTTCAAATCAAAGGTATGTGCAAATTATTAGGTGCCTCCTATATCTTTTAATTTTTCTGATTCAAGAGGATGCATGGGTTTGGGATTTAAAGCCCTCAAATGTGTGGATGCATCCCTTGTTCTAGAGTTTGGGGATGAAGTGCTACAAGAAGAAAAAAAATTCTCTTCTCATACTTTAATATGTCATTTTCATCAATTTTGGCCATCTGTGTTAGATTTGAACACTTGGATAAAGGAAAATTGGCTCCCCTTATTGCAAAATGCTCCAAAAAAATTTCTCAATGCTTAGGTCTTTTTTATTGCAGCTTTTGATTCCACCAAAGAAAGGAATTCCATTTTATTTGATCACCATTGATCTTGTAATTAGCACTATATTTTTCTTAAACCTTAGCACCCAGCCTTCAACCCTTCTTCTGAATCCTTCAACATCATGTCGGTCTAGGTTCGGCTTCCAAATCTTCTGATTCAATTTTGGATCCATTCTTGTTTCAAATCTATTGGTAATTCTTTAGGTTCTTTCTTGGCTATAGATAAGAAAACTACAATTTTTTCTCGCACTACTTTTGCATGAATTTTAGTGCACTTGGATCTCCCCAAGGAACTGCTCGCTAATATAATCCTAAATTTTGTTGGTCATTCCTGGACTCAATTGTTGGATTACGAAGTTCTTCCCTTTCTGTGTAGGAGATGTTTTGAAATAGGTCATATGGTTGTAGCATGTCACATGAAAAATTAATCAGTTAAAAAAAAACCTTCATGGTGGAAAGATGTCCTCTCAAAGCCCCCTTCAATTGGGCAGAAAGTATTTGATTCTTTTGCTTCATCAGTGGATCTTTTAGCAAAATCGGACGTGAAGGATGTCACCTTTCAGCAAGATCAAAAAAATTCCTCTCCACTTGGGCTGAAATCTGCTTCATTCATGGCTCCAACAACAAACTATGGTGTGAAGTTATCACTCTTCCACAAGATCAGAAATCAAACAAGCCTGGGGCTCATAAGAAAGGTGTGGAACAAAAAAATCATGTTGAGGATTGGAATCTAGACATTCCATCAAGTAAAACTTCATCTTCGGAGATGGATTCTATGGACAACCATTGGACACTTGTGCAGAAACGGAAGAAACTTTATTTCAAATTGTCTATGGCATCTGAATTTTGCTCCCCTGTTCACATTAAATGGGATTAGTTTATAGCCTTTATGGCACTTGCTCTATTTACTACAAGATAATGTTACATCTGGCTTTTCTTTTGTATCTTCCTTTTATATATTAATATATTATATATATGTGTTTTTCCTTTTTCCTAAAAAAATTAAATTAATCAATACATTATTTTGAAGGTGAATAATACACCTAATCCTAAAAAAATGGATCCTTAAGTGGTCGATACTTCTTGTAGTTCATTCCACTTATGCATCACACATGCTAACATTTTTCATGGCCTAGAGAGCTTCCACATCATAGGTGGGTTGTGTGGGATTGTGTGCCACTTGTATTTACTTGCATTCTTATTTTTTTTGTATGTTTCCAAAACATACTCTCCATTCTTGTTTGGAATCAAGTAATGTTTTACATAGAAACAATTCATGTGTGAGCATGTTAAATGTTACTCTTAATTAGTGATATTCTTTTTTAAAATGGTTATATTTATATCTTTTTCATGTTAATTTTTAGGAACTCTTTGGAATTAGAGCATAGGTTGCTATTGGTAGATGTAAGAATTCTTTGTGCTTAGTCTAATTCATTTGCTAACCCTTGAATTGTTTTGAAAGGGAAAATACCACCAAAGGATAAGGAACATCAACCTCATAATCAAGATCATCAATTCACAACTAAATTTCTATAGAGAAATCCATCACTAAAGGTGCAATATGAGACATCATTAGTTCCAATTTCACAATAGGAAATACCATCATGGATCATATTATAATTCTCCATGATGGGGACTTCCAATCCCTACCTAGATGAGGTTTAAAATTTTGAGGAAGTAATTTGTATAACCTTGGTGGGGACTTCCAATCCCTACCTAGATGAGGTTTAAAACCTCAACACCCACCTTCGTAGCATGCACGTCCTTATCAACATAGAGATTATTTTAAATCAATTTTTTAGAGGCCTTAGAGATAGAGATTGATTCATGACTAGTTATGACATGTTACACATATAGGACCAACACATAAGAGAATAGTTATAATATTCAATCAATTTTATAGAGGCCCTAGAGACAATGATCATTTAAATGACTATTTGCAACATGTTAGACATACATGACCAACACGTGAAGGCATGATAGGAATATGACATCCTCCTAGAGTTTGACCTAGTTGATAACTTCATCATGGTTCATGCGTTATTTGTGGTATTGTGACCCATTTCACTAGCACTTACCCATAGAGATTTGATGCTAGTACGAGATGGGATTTTTAAAGATAAGTGTAGATGTTTGAAAATTTTGAAAAGGAAATATGATTGATCAAATTAGTAGGTGGAATTACAAAGATTACCTAAACACTAATCTAAGAATACCAAGTATAATTTACCAGCTTATCATTGTGTGTGTTACTTTTGGTGTACTTTACCCCCTTTTAAATTGTATTATGTGTTAATGCAAGTTGGTGGCAGTGTAACATCATGAAAACAATGAAAGGTTAAAAGCACACAAAAATGCAATTAAACTCTAATGCAATCTAAGCTAAACAACAGAGCACAAAGGAAAGCTAAAACATAAATAAACTGAACAATTTCACCCAATATCTATGTAGTTCCATGTATGACCTCGATTGTTCTCCATTTCACCATTGTAGTATAATTTCCCTCAAATTTCTCTGTGCAAATATAGCCTGTGATAGTGATTTAGCAAAACATCAAAGATTCAAATAATAGATATGCTTCCAAAAGTCATAAGATTTTGGGAGAGGAGACAAAATGATGAAAGACAGATCAATTTATAGAAAATTGATCATTCAAATGACATGCCAGGATTAAAAGATAAACAGACGATTGAGATCAAAGGATTTGACATGCATTATGATCACTATTAGTACTGACATAAGTGATAAAAACTAAGAATAGAGATAAAGATTAAATAATGATTTAATCTTCAAGTTTGGTATTTGAAAATAGAAGAATAATGTTTGCATGACAAAGATAAAGATAAATTAAAAGCAACATTCTATTCGAACGCACACACAAGATTTAATTAATTAAGTAAATATATTTAATTAATAAGTGTGTACATGCATACGAGTTAGAACTAGATAACTGACTGGTTATGACAGAGAGTTTATTCATGAAAGACACTCAGACATTAAATCAAGAGATAACTAACAGATTCAAATAGATCTCGAGTCAAGTGGGAATGAATACTTAGATAACTTAAACATTTATCTAAATATAGAGGAATGTGTTAAAAATAGACTTTTATGAATTAAATGATTATTTAATTCAAGATTCGACATTTTAAGGATTAATTACATAAATAAGATTTATTTATTTAAGTGAAAAAAAGGTTAAATGAATAATTAATGTATTTATTTAATTATAGTTGAAAATACGGTAAAGGTAAATTAAATAAGAATTTATTTAATTTAAGAAGGATAAAGTTAATTAATGACGTAATTGAATAAAAAGTGTTTATTTAATTAATCGGGATATACTAAAGAAAATATGAATTAATGTTAAGGTAGATTAATTAAATAATTAGGTTTATTTAATTAATAGAGAAATGAAGGACTTTAGAGAATAATTAAATAATTAACATTATTTAATCATGACCATGAAAATAAGAATTATGAAGAAATTGAAGTCACAGGCTTAAACCAAATTTTAGTGTCTACATTTTTCCCCTCTTTGATACAATGTCATTCCAGCATTGTGTCAAAGAAAATCAATCAAAAAAATTCCCCAGTTGTTGCCCAAGTGTAGAATAGGTGAAGGTATGCCCCCTCAAGAAAATTGACAAATTCTCGAAAAATTTCAAAAAATTTGGAAATAGTCCTGATTAGTCAATTTGATAGCCAAAAATGTAGTGGAGTTGACAGAAATGAATTTGGAGGTGTTAGGGATGTGTACGGGTCGATTGAAGTTGGAAGGTTACGCGGCCAATAGACACGCTCAAAAGAAATGCCACCTCAAACCCTAGGTATAAATAGAAAAGGAGTGAAAATCCAATTCATTTCACCCTGCAAGTTTAGAAAATTGAGATTTTGCTCAGGATGACAATGTCTCCAGTTCCACACTCACACCATCGCACCTATCGCATCCGGATGTTTAGGTGGCCTGCAGACGCAGACCCCCCGGTATGTTGTCCAAAACTAACTCTTGAATTTTTAATTTGTACACGTTTTTATGCATTTATTGCCCTTTTTTCGTATGTGTTACTTTTTTAAAAGCCGCATTTGCATGCGTAATCAACGCATTTTCTTTTGGAACTACGCATTTGATAATTGACGTGATAGCTTAGCGTAGGTTTTTAAAATCTATACGCATCTATAATTTATTTTGACGCAATTATTAATTAGCATTGCATTTGCTTTTTAGATAGACGCATATATGTTGTGACGCATTTGAAACTATTTCAATGCACTTGCATTTTTGATAGTTGTTGTTTATGCGTGACTATAGAGATACACATTTGCATTGTAGAACGCATTTGTGGTTTAGATCGACGCAACTGACAATTTGTGACGCATTTGAAAATCAAAATGACGCATATGATATTGTGTAACACACTTGCAAATAAAATGACACATTTGAATGACATGGAATTGTGAGTTTTTTACTACGATAGATTGTTGATTCTAACATGAGGCATGCATAATGCCATTGAAAGTTGTATTGGATCCTATCTATACTAGAGAGTCGAGACCAGTGACTTTTCGCTTTCGTGACAGTTTGCGAAGCGGGGAGAAACAGTTTATGTGGCACCTAGGCCTTCATCATGTGACATTCATGCCCACTATTCAAGCAAACTAAGGACTGTTGACTGCATTGTGTGAGCGGTGACACTCGGAGACATCGTCATTCCATCTGCCCACTGGTGAGGTGATGGTTACCTTAGAGGATCTATATAGGATTCTCAGATTTCCTATTAGAGGCACTAGGGTGATGTACAATACACAGAGGGTTTTTTAGATATATGTAGATATTACCCCCATGATGACATTAGACAGTTGGGGATTGACCATTATGAGGTTAGATGGAATGTGCTAGTGGAGAGATATGATAGGTTAGATTGTGTACTATGTACATGAATAGGAGGTATAGTTCTTCCTAACTGTCGAGGTCATGGATTTCCTATAGGATGGGGGGAGATGCTCGTAGGCATGCTCAAGAGATGTGTGGTTTATGCCTGGGACCCTTGTCTATTAGCCATGTTGTATTTTCATTTGCATGATATTTCCTACAGAGAGGCACAATCCATGAGCTGTGGCACCACGCTCCTAATGGTATGGGTGTGAGAACACATTGCCATTTTATGCCCACCAATGACAACAGATGTACAACAGGGTTCGCCATATGCCTTTTGTTATGTGGGGGAAAACACCCAGCACCATGTTAGAGACACCAGTTATTACAAACATGCAATTGATACCATGGTGCAGTTTATATGGAGGCCATATATGGATTTCCCACAGTGGCCAAATGAGGATGGGCACTTGACATATTGCAGGTAGACACAGTACCTAATTGGAGGAACAGTCTCACTTGTCCACATCATTGAGAGGCACTTGCCAAATGGGGTTCTGAGATAATTTGGGGAGGTTCAGGATGAGCCTCAAGGTCAAGCGGAGTATGTGAGGTTATCTCGAGAGGTTACATTATGGGGTGTTGAGATTCTGATGGCTACTACAGAGGTAGATATCGATGCTCTACAACCAGTATAGTGGTCTTGGAGAGGTGGAGCGGAAAATATAGGCACCATAGAGGCATATGATCAATGGTGGGTGATTCATAGGTCAGTACCACTTATAGATCCAGATCAGGATGTGCTTGTAGAGAGGTGAGGGACAGGGCTGCGAGGTAGACGTGGTCGAGGCAGAGGTTGGAGGGGTGGATGTGGGAGAGGGGATGGTGGTGGTAGAGGAGATGGAGGTGGTAGAGGGGATGGTGGTCAAAGGGGTGGTGGCAGGGGGAGGGGTCATAGAGGACAAAGTCCACCTTTTTCACCCATCTGCGAGCAGGTACGGGAGGGAGAGGATATTCCCATGTTAGATATTGGAGGAGGTGAGGAGGAGGTTCATGTTAAGGAGGTAGAGATTGGTGGAGAGGAGCATGTGGGACAAGAGGATGTTCCAGAGGAGCATGTAGAGGAGGAGGCAGGCAGAGAGTATGTTGAGGTTAGTGCCCTTGATTTTTTTTCCGGCTATCAGGGTGATGAGGAGGAGGATCAGGAGCATGAGCTCCGTGATAGGATTTTGGAGATGGAGGATGATGGGATGGAGAGGGTACGACAGGAGGATACAGGTCTTGGTAACCAGGTTACAAAGTTTCTGCATGCTCAGGTTTCATCTTTAGAGGAGAGGATGAGGGTATTGATGGCAGAGCAGGATGCCCTACAGATGGAGCGAGATAGAGCATACATGGACAGGGACCAGGCCATAGCTCAGAGACAGGAGACCGAGCAGTAGTTTACAGAGATCCGAGCTCTTTGCAATGGGCCAGCTGATAATTTTTCTTGGGAGATAGTCAGATATGGTGAGAGAGTTTCCTATTACAAGGACCTATATGAGGCAAAGGTTCCTCCAGAGAGACGAGCTCCCAGTTTTTCACAAACACGTAGTGGCAAGTCTTAGAGCAAGACTTGCACCAGGACAATGAGTACAGAGGGGTTTGAGGGGCCTTGTAGATCTAGACCATATGACAAGCCTCCTTCAAGATATAGGTCATCAGGATCCCGACATCATTCACCTTCACATTCTGCTCATGGGAGTAGTGGGAGTTTTGGATTAGGACATTCATTGATATGTATTGAGACATTGTATTTTGATCATGTAGCATGTGGGCTTCATATTTATTGATACATTATGACATTGTGATGTGACACTTTTTGAGTGATATATATATGATTTTGGTGGCGATTATCATGATATGCAATTCTATGTATGATTATGTACTCTTTTATTTATAGATTGTTATGTCTATATGAGATGCCTATGTGATGGATGATCATATCTACTTTATGATGTGTTTATGCAGCCTATGATGTGATGCTTATTCTATATGATGATGTATGCATTGACTTCTTATGGTATCAATGGATTTTATGTATGCAATTTATGATTATGAGATGCAATGTGATTTTTTATTTATCTGTACAATTGTTATGTACATGTAATGCTTTTATTAAGTAATCTATGATAACGAATGCCTATTATGCCATGATTTCCTAGATATGATAGATGCCTATATTTTTGTATTCTTCAAATGCAATATTTATGTATGATTTTTACATGATGTTTCTAACATGACTGCATATGCAGGATTCTTTATATTTTTGTGTCTCATAGGACTCCGTCATAATACAAGAAAGAAGAAATGTTAGTGCGAAAAGAAGATGAAAAATAAAAGACATGGTTGTTAGTATTAGGAATCTTCGATATTTTTCTAAATCACAAAAGGCTTTGCACTTTATCATCATTGAGTGATAACTAATACAAATGGAGACAAGCACTATGATATGAC
Source organism: Sequoia sempervirens (assembly GCA_007258455.2). Lineage (NCBI taxonomy): Eukaryota > Viridiplantae > Streptophyta > Pinopsida > Cupressales > Cupressaceae > Sequoia > Sequoia sempervirens. Next base: position 751,063,298 of record VDFB02058242.1, on the reverse strand, counting down.
ATAGATCAAGGTGTGCAAGGTCATCCACATGCTAACAACAGATAGTCACAGACAAGGATTGTCTTAACTCATACTAAGGGCACAATTTCCCTAGTATTTTTGTCAAGACAAACCACAAACAACAAATAAATAAAAGACGGGTCATGAGATGTCATCGATCCTCTAAATCCTTCATTGGACATCCTTGAGGAAACTAGTAACATGACTCAAAATCCACCATTAAAAGACAATCAACAAACAACAGTCAAAGAAAATGGAATACTGATACATCGTTGCTTCTCTAAATCCTTCAAGGGACATCCTTGAGAAAGCTAGTAACATAATTCCAATCATAAAGTCAAATGAAATGATAAGATAAATAAGCCATAAAGTCAAAAGGCCAATAAAATATTTTCCAAAACTTGATCTATTTGTTTGATTGTTTTGATTGATAAGATGATTGATTGATAAGACCTGGTTTTAGGAGAGACACATACTAGATAAGACGTTAAGTCTAGTTTTGACATTATGACTATCTGTATAAGGCATGACAAAAGCCTGGTTTCAGAAAGACATGTATCGTATAAGACATTGAGTCTAATGTCATTGATGTGATAACCTGTGTAAGGCCATGTTGATTTGTTTGACAATGTTTGTATCTAGGAAGGACTCATCTTGTATAAGGCAGGTTGATTGTTTTGCTGATATTTGTTTTCAGGAAGGACACATCCTGTAGCAGACATAAGTTGATTTGTTTTATTTGACTTGATGAGATTATTGACTTGTTCATCTTGTTGATGCATGATGTGATATGATGTGCTGACAATTGACTATGTGTGACGATGAACCCTAAAGGACTGACCTAGTGCGACCTCGAGGGCTCATCGATTGATGGTCTTTCCTACATTATACACGCAAAGACCTCGTAGTTCGACTAGACTTTGAATGACAAGACTGACTATAAGATCTTGATTTATATGAAGATATTTGACGTGTGTGGTAATGCATGTGATGAACCCTACTGAACTGACCTAGTGCAGCCTCGGGGGCTCATCGATTGATGGCCTTTCCTACATTATATACGTAGAGACCTCGTAGTTTGACATGACCAATGACCTTGTCATATAGAAAAATGGATTAAATCATGATTTTATACAGAAAAAAAATAAAAGGACTGACCTAATGCCTTAGGGGCACACTAGCAGATGGCCTTGCCTACGTCCAGTCACATAGGCAACGTAGTTCGACAAATGACAAAGACTAACAAGTGCGACTGACTCTGACTCTATTTTTGGATTTTCAACATGTTTTAATTTTTTTTGTCTTTTTTGAATTTTTCTCATGTTTTTGGATTTTCTCAAGACATTTTGTAATTTTTTTGGATTTTCGATGGTTTTACGTCTTCAGGATAGGCAATGTAAGAACCAATATGATGCAAGTCAAGTGCTTGCCCCGAATCATATTAGAATAATGGTAGACAAAGGAGCAAGTCAGATTAGAATGGTATGTACAACCGATGGATGGAAATGATAGGTGGTATGTACAGGGATAGATAATATGTACAGGGATAAGTGATATGTATAGGGATAAGTGATATGTATAGGTAAGTCAGATTAGAATAATGGTAGACAAAGGAGCAAAGTCAACTACACATGGTGCCTGTTTGCCAGGTTTTCACCATGGTACTTATCCAAAGTGCCACCGAGGTGGTTTTCACTATTGGATGACTTATTTCTCTTTACTATTTTTTTGATTTTTTTGATTTTTTTTTTTGTATTTTTGATAATTAAGACAAGGCTCTCAGAAGCTATGCATAGAACTTCTTCAGATGAAGACTATTGATAGGTGCAAAAAATGGTTCTCCTTCAGGAGTAGAGAGTTGATACACTCCTGATCCAAAGGCTTTGGTGACAATGTAGGGTCCTAATTAGTTAGGTTCAAACTTGCTCGGTTTCTCTCTTTCAGCTTGATTCTTAGGATTCTCCATTAAGACTAGGTCACCAATGTCAAAGTTTCTATTCAAGACCTTCCTGTTATAGCTGTGACAAAGACGATTCTGATATGCTTGGAGATGGTCTAATGCCTTTTGTCTTCGCTCATCTAAGAATTCTAGCTCATGTAGTCTTGAAACTTGGTACTCTTCATCATCAATGTTCCCTTTCAAGGATACCCTCAAGGAAGGAATCTCGACCTCAATAGGCAGAATGGCCTTGTAACCAAATACTAAAGAATATGGAGTGGTTCTAGTGGGAGTACAGATGCTTGTGCGGTAAGCCCACAAGGCTGGATTAAGCTGTAAATGCCAATCACGACTAGCATCATTAACAGTCTTTTTGAGGATTTTGATGATAGTTTTATTAGACGCCTCTACTTGGCCATTACCTTGTGGGTAATATGGGGTGGAAAAATGATGTTGGATATGGAACTCTTCACAAAGATGGTGGACCTCTTGGTTCTTGAATGGACGACCATTATTTATAATAATGGATTGAGGAACACCATACTGACATATGATATAGTTTAGGATAAACTTAGAGATCTGTGTGTCGGTGATGTAGGTCATAAGAATAGCCTCAATCCACTTCGTAAAATATTCAATGGCAGTAATGATGAACTTATGGTCATTGGATGATGTGGGATGTATCTTACCTATGAGGTCGAGTCCCCATTGGGCAAAGGGCCATGGTGACGTTATGTGACAGAGCTCCTGCGCAGGTGCATGTATCAAGTCTTTGTGTACCTGACATTGATGAAATTTCTTAAAAAAGACATATGAGTCCTTTTCCATGGTAGGACAATAGTAACCTAGTCTCATAATATTTTTAGCTAAGGTAGGACTGCTAGAATGGGATCCACATATACCCTCATGTACCCCATGCAAGGTTTCTTGTGCTTCATGAGTATTGAGACATCTCAGTAGGGTATTATCTAAGGCATGTTTATATAGGGTGTCTCCGATGATGGTGTACTTGGCTGATTCGTGAAGGAATGTCCTACATTGGTTATTAGAAAGGTCAGGGGGTATGATTTCGGTGTGGAGGTAGTCATAGATATCTTTATACCATGGGGAATTAGGACCAACAATATCACATACCATCTTTGAATCTGGGATGTCGTAAGCAGGGACCCAAGCTATTCTACCAAAAACTCAAACTTAGGCACATTGCTAGGTATGTCGAGGAGTGAAGCAATAGTAGCCATGGCATCTACTGCCCTGTTTAGAACACGAGGTATTTGATGAAAGTCAACCTTGTCAAAGTACTCCTTGAAACTATTTTCCATGCATTTTTAGGGAGCAAGCTTTTCATCCTTAGTTTCATAGTCCTCATTTACCTATCGAATTACTAGTTGAGAATCACCATAAACCTGTAGGTTCTTGATTTTCCATTTGACTGCCATGCGTAATCCTCTCACAAGAGCCTCATATTCTACTATGTTGTTGGTACATGGAAAGGAAATCCTGAATGACTTAGGGATAGAATCACCCTATGGTGTGATGAATAGGATACCAACCCCTGAGCCATGATTCGTATGGGAGACATCAAAGTATAATTTCCATGTTGTGCTTGTGTCAATGATGAATATAAACTCATTGGGAAAATCTACAACTAAAGGGTGATTTGTTTATATTGGTGCATCATCCAACTAATCAGTAATGACTTTTCCCTTAATAGCCTTTCTCTCTACGTACTAGATATCATACTCACTAAGTATCGTAACCCATTTGGCTAGTCGCCTTATTAGTGCTACTTTGCTTAGAAGATATTTTAAAGGATCTATCTTCGCAACTAGCATTATTTGATGATTCAACATATAGTACCTTAGTTTTTGAGTAGCAAATACTACCGCAAGACAAGCACATTCAATGGTACTATAGTTAAGCTCATAACCTACCAAAGTCCGACTAATATAGTATACTGCCCTTTCATGACCTTCATCGTCATTATGTGTAAGCAATGCTCTGAGTGATGAATGGGTTGCTGAAATATAAAGAATCAGTGGTCATCCTTCAATAGGTGGCATTAAGACTGGTGGGGTGAGTAGATAATCCTTAATTAGTTGAAAGGATTCATGGCATTTTCCTGTCCACACAAAGGGTATTCCTTTTCTAAGTAAATGTTGAAAGGGATGTGTCTTATCTGCTAACTACACTATAAATCTTTTGATGGATTGCAGTCTCCCTTGTAATGTCCTTAGTTGACTGAGATTAGCTAGTGGAGGCATTCCCATGATGGCTTTGACCTTGGTTAGATCCACTTTGATGCCTCATCTAGAGGTGATGTAACCCAAAAGCTTTCCTGATTTCACACCAAACACACATTTCTTTGGATTTAGTCTCACTTTATACTCTTCTAGCGTTTGAAATATATTGTCTAAAACTTGTAAATGATCTACCCTTGTCAGTGATTTAGCAATAAGGTCATCAAAATAAACCTCCATAAGAGTGTGTACAAGGTCGTGAAAAATAGTGGTCATGGCTCGCTTATAGATTGCTCCAGCATTTTTGAGTCTGAAGGGCATGCCATTCCAACAATACATTCCCCAAGGACACGTGAAATTTTTTTTAGGGTGGTCTTTAGTTGCAATCCTGATCTGATTATATCCTGAAAAATCCATCCATAAGGGATAACATCTCATACACTGTTGTCATGTCTACTATCATGTCAATGTTGGGCAGAGGGAAGTCATCCTTAGGACAAGATTTATTTATATCTCTAAAATTTGTGTAGATGCGGATGCCCCCTATTGGTTTGGTGACTAGTACAAGATTGGAAATCCAATTTGCATAGTCAATTGATCTAATGAAGCCAACGTCTAATAGTTTCTTCAGCTCAGCCTTAACTAGTAAAGCAATCTATGGGTGCATTTTCCTCAATTTTTGTTTCACTGGATTTACCCCTAGTTGCAAAGGAAAATGATGTAGTAAAAGTTTAGGATCCAGCCCAGGTATGTTTGCATATGACCAAGCAAAGTTAATCTGTCTTTGTGTAAAGAAGTTGTGGAATTCTGGTTGCTCTTCTTTTGTCAGTGATGCTGCAAAATATACTAGTCGGGGATTCTCTTATGTACCTATGTTAACTTCCACTGATTCTTCAAATAGCATGGGTGACTTTTCCTGTGCAATAGGGAGAATGTTCAAACCTCCATCCTTAGGTGCCTCAAAGAGGTTTTTCGCCTTTGGATGCATCCTTATTTTTTTCTTTTTCATTATCTAAAGGTGCCTTTTAGTTTTCACCTAGAGACTCATCATTTTTATTTTTGTCATTATTTTTCTTATTTTTGTGACTGGAGGGTTGAATAGATTCCCAAAAATATGCTTTGTTGTCTAAGTCAATGGTAAAGCTAGCTTTGTGATCACCACTAGGTATGCCTTCTCATAATCCCTGGTACTCAACAATTGCCTCGTCATTCTCAAAAATGTCTAAGATGGGTGTGTCTTGTTGGTCCCAATCAATGAGCTGGGGATAGACTAAGGGCATGTCATCATCAGAGTTTTCAAAGTTCAACGAGGTCAAGGTAAATGCTTGGATTTAGGTGGATTCAAAGGTGGGCCTAATGCCAAGGTTTGATTATCTGAAATGGATTTAGTAGGTTCCCAAGAGGCAGGATCAAGAGATTCCCAATAGTAATGTTTAAACCATTCCTCTTTTGTCATATTCTTTGGTGGACAAGAATTCAATGAATTTGGTGAAGATTTCAACATCAAGTCAAGTTCTCCAAATAACTTATCAAGGTCCATGATCGAAGTGGAGGATATGGAATCCCATTCATATTCGTTTGAGGCGAGGGAGTCACAGTAGGGTTGATCAAAGGGTTTTTCGGATGTCTCGATATCTTCTGAAGCACTTACTTCCTCGAGTAAAGGTGATGTGGTACTAGGAATGCCAATATGAATTGGTTGAAACCCAAGCCCTAAGCCTTTTGGCCACTTAGAAACAATAATTGGTTCTGTCCTCCCATCTTGATGTAAGCCTAAACCACTATGTCCATTATATCCCTTGCTCTGCATGATTGTGAAACCTTTTCCATATTGATTTGTAGGAATGTGAGCAAGTGAGGGAAGTTCTTCAGGGTCTTCTCTATACAACCAGGTGGTCACATATTCTGCATGTATGGATTCTTTGCTTAATTCTCCCCATTTTCTAAAGGTCGTTGAGGGAGGAATGTGTATGGTGACCATTTATTGTCTCCTATATATTGTAGGTAAACTGTATGATTTAGGAGGAATCAGATGGCTAACACAATAAGATGTCTTCATGTGATATTCTCCACAACCCTTGTCTTGGATCTCGACCCTAGGAGTGGAAGGTAATGAAGGCGAAGTGGATGTTCTAGTAAGAGTGAATGGATCAACATAATGAGATGAATTGGATGATGAGGCTTCTTGGTTTATAGGCACTTGGCACTGAGATGTCTCTCGTAGACTAGTGCAATATTGGAATGGATTTGGGTCACCATCTATTGTTATTTTAGTGCCATTATAAGGGAATTTTAGACATTGATGATAGGTGGAAGGGACTGCCTTCATGGCATGAATCCATGGTCTACCTAATAAAAGATTGTATGGAAGGGTAAGATCCAAGACTTGGAATTTTGTCTCCATAACTGCACGACCAATTCTGATAGGAAGTATTACCACCCCCTTTGATTTTTGTTCCTCATCATCATAAGCCTTAATGACAATAATTTTGGTTGTGTCTACACATGATTTCGAGAAACCTAATGCCTTAATCAATTTTAAAGTGCAAAGATTTAACCCTGCTCCTTCGTCTACCAGAAATCGTCTAACTTTGGTTTTGTCAACAAGGACTTCAAGGTGTAATAGGTCGTTATGATTTGTCTTTTTAGTTGCATAGTCTTGTTCGAAGAATGTGGCATGATGATTATTGGTCAAGTAACCTACCATTTCCTTGAAATTATTGACATCGAGATCATTAGGGACAATGGTGCTTTGTAAGGCCTTGTCTAAAATGGATTGATGTTTAGGGGAGATACACAACAGTTCCAAGATGGAAATTTTGGCTAGGGTCTTCCTTAATTGATCAAGTAGGTTATACTATGACTTGGAAGTCTATGATACATGTTGTGATGGTGGACCTTGGATGGTGATCTTTGTTCGACGAGTGTTAATAGCACACTCGGGAGTCTTATTTATGGTAATGGTATTGACATGCTCATCAACGGCTTGAAGGTGATTTATGATGGGGCCACTATAATAATACTTAACACTAGCATATTTGGCAGAAGCATTGGTCTTGTTACCTGAACTGGGTACTTTTCCTTTCCCATGATCATGTAATGGATCCGTAAAGACCTTGTGATCAGTGTTCAAAGATGTAAGTTTCTATCCATTGACTTGAATTGTTCCGTTCTCAACAAAGTCTTGTATGATGTTTTTCAGTTGATGACAATTTTGTAGGGTATGTCCTTTGGTCCGATGGAAATGGCATGTTTTCCCTCACCATGCAGCAGTGGGGCAAGTTTTTAAATATCGAAAAAAAATTGGCTTTGATCGAGACCATTTATTCTTTGAACCAACGCAACAGGTGCATTGCTTCAAGGAGGGGAAAAATGTAGACATCGAAAATATACTGATTGACATCGTGCATTTGATCCTGACTTGCTAACATTGTTTCTTCCTAAATCATCCCTCAGTTTAACCGTTTAATCAAATTCCCCTATTTGATTAAATTCATCAATATTCATCTCTCAATTAAATAAATCATTTTGTCTAATTAAGTCACTTTCTCTTGTTAATTAAATCAATCCATCTGATCTAATTATCCCTATTTAATAAATAATCAATTTATTTGATTAAATCTCTAAAGTCTATCCATTAAATTAAATAAATTAAAACCTTATTTGATATAATCTAACACCATCCCTTCTGATTAAATAAATCAAAATATTTATTTAATTAGCCTCTTATTATATTCCTCTCTTATCTGATTTAAATAAATCCATAAATCTAAGTCAAATAAGTCACATTATCTAATCTCATGTTAAATTAATTGAACCTTGATTAATTTAACCTCATCTCATGTCATATCCTCTAGATAATGCAAGTTGCACATGAAAATAGATTTAATTCATTTATTAAATCCCTGTTTTCCCTCACATGGCATATTTTGGAATATTCCCCTAATTTGAAATTCAAAATCCAAGTGGGAATAAGTCCTTCCAACAAGGCATTTAAGATCTCTTACATGTCCTTTGCCTTGAGCCAAGTGGCATTTATTGCATTTTCCCTTCCCTCTTACATGTCATTTCAACAAATTTGAATTTCAAATATTGGCATTTATTGGCACTAACCCCAAATCTTGCACAACCATATCCATTCATAGCTTGAAAAGTGGCACCATATCATTGGATGAAAGTTAGTCCCACATTGCTCAAATTTGGGCTTTCATCCATCTTGAAATCCTATAAATGAAGAGCTCCTCTCCTCATTTGATCCATCCACATTCCAAGCAAAGTTACCATGCTAAAATACTTAGCAATCCTCATCCATCATTTGAGTTCTTAGCTAGGTTATTGCAGATTTGGCTTGGAGCTCTCACATTCATCATCAAAGTGGATCAAAATTCCTCAAAAATCATCAACTTGCATCTTAGGGATTGGGAAAGAGCCAATTTTCACATCAAATTGGCACCAATTCCCCCATGGGATTAAGAGTTTGCTTGCTTAATTAGGATTCAATCTTGTTTTTGTGATTTTATTGTATTTTTCATCATTTCCTTCCTAATTTGAGCTATGTTAATGAATCTCATGGGGAATCCATGTTTAGGCTTGCATTTCCTTGTTTAACTTGTTTAATCATGTTGTTTTGCAGGTACCTAGATTTGGGGTTCACATTTTGGCACTAGAAGGAGGACTTGAGTCATAAATTTCAACATTCTCACAAAAATTCTGCGCTTTTCTGCACACACAGGAAATTCCAACACGGGTTCATCAGCGTCGTTGTTTTCGCGCCGCGGGCTCATCAGCATTGTAGTTTCAGCACCGCGGGCTCGCCAGCGTCGCTGTTTTAGCACCACTGGACTCATCTGGCAAAAAATTCAAATTTAAAACTACATCGCTGGACTCGCCGATCTACACCAATTTTCAAAAAATTTAAAACTTCGACGCTTTTGAGAACTGCGACGCTGGGTGAAAATAGTGATGCAATCATGCTCTCTGTCCCTACACATAGTGCCACTGACTGGTAAAGCGGCGCTATAAGAGCGACACTGAGAAGAAAAAATAGCGACACCTTCATGAGTTGCGACGCTAGAAGATAGTAAAAGGGAAAAATTAAATTTTTAGCACGTGCTTTAATTTATGATTGCTTCTTACTCTGTTTTCTGCTTTTTATTTCTCTATTTTTTTCCAGAATCTAACTGTTTTTCTCCTTTGTAGGTTGGAAGCCAAAAGCAAAGAAAGAAGGAGCATGGTGATGATATCTTATTTAATCAAAGTGTTTTTAAACACTTAAGTGTATTTTAACACTTCCTTAAGGAATTTTTCATCTTTTTCTTTCTTTAGAACACTAGCTTTCATTTGGGTTTAAAAAGAACTTTTGTTTTTTGCTCACAAATGGATTTAAAAAAGAATCTTAGGATCTACAACTTACTAGATTTCGTTTATGGGTTAAACAATTGAACAAATGTCTTTCACTTGTGATTTGGTGCTCTAAAATGAACTCACATATTGCTTTGAAGGTTTAAAAAGAACAAGTGTAGTTATGTTTTGTGAGGGCTTACTTAGACTAAAGCCATTGGAAAAGGACGTATGCGCTTCTCTCACGCTTTATAGTGATCTTGAGAATCAAAAGGTCTTTTCCATGACTTTGGGTTAAGACAAAGCAATCACCTCCACACTTCAATTTGGGCTTAAAATTGAACAAACTATTGTGTGAGTGTGAGTGGGGGCATTTTCACGTACATTCTCTCTCTTTGTTGCTATCAAAGATTGATCGAGTTATGGATTTTTTTCTTCATTCACTTTTGTTTATTTTAGAGGGCCCGCCTTGTGGGAAAAAGTAATCACCCAAGGGAACGGCTCAACCGGTAACACTCTAAAGCCAAGAGTATTTCCAGCTGGGATATAAATGTGGATATTGGAAGAAACGCCAATATCACGCGGTTGACTCCGACAAGATGGATCCGAAAGGGGACTCTTGCCACGTTGGGTCAACTCCTACAAATGGAAAGTCCTTACTAGAACCCATGTGCTAGAATTTTCCAAAATCCTTAAACTATTTGTTGGTGCAAGAACGGTCGTTCTGAAGCCACCCCACACTTTTACGGTCTTTTAGTAGAGATGGAAAGCATGCCATGGGAGTTTCATGGGTGTTGATGCTTGGCTGCCCCGTATAAGTGAGTGTCGTGGAGGGGAGCTAGTGGGGTCAAGCATCTAACCATCTGCTAGAGATAAGCGTAGCTGGACTTGTCCAAGTGGGAATCCAACAAATATTTTCTTTCACATCTATAAGATTGTACTTATTCCTGGGTTACAAAATGCATTGCTTGATCGAAAACATCATGGAAACAAACACTAAACATCATCTAAATTTCAAACCCTTTTGAGGACAAATACAATTGACTAAATCCACATGTTATTTCTTTCCCTTGGGATTCACATCCTTAGAGGTTTCTAAGCATTGGATTATATCTCAATTTGTCTTCTTAAGTAAACAATAGGAAACCCTTGCCTTGAGTTCGTTAAATTTCCACATAACATATCTTGTGGGGTTTGAAGAAATCAAGACATTGGACATCTTAGTTTGAAAACCTAATTGAAGAAAGTGTTTTTTGATAAAATAAAGACATTAAGAAAAGCTAAGAAAAATGAATTTTCATGTGTGATTAGAGACTCACAAATCCCAAAGCAGAAATCATTGGAAATTCAAAAATGAATGTTCAAATGAAATCATTTCTTGGTTACAAAGGTCATTAGGAAGCATTTGCATGCTCTTCAATACCTAGGTCTAAGCAAACAAAGTGTGTCTTTTAGGTTTATCTTAGGATCAAAACATATCAAAATCATCTTTCATCCACCCTCCAAAACATCAAAACAAAATCCATCTCATCATCACCTTTTGGAAAATATTGAAATCATCCTTGATGCTAGGCTTTGTGGCAAAAATCAAAATCATCAATATCATTGAGACAAAATCCTTGAAATCATTAGCAAAAACACCTTTGGTTAGGTATGTGTAGATGCATCCTTTTGCATATACTTAGTCAAAATTATCAAAAAACATTTTGTCTAGCTTGGTGTATGTAGATGAATCCTTCTTCATATGCTTAGTGAAACAATCATCTTGTTTGAATAGGTGTGGGTAGATGCATCCTTCTCCTCACACATATTCAAATTATCATCCTTTGAACAAAACTATCCCTTAGATCATCATCCAACATCTTAGGGTCTTTTTGTTCAAAAATCCAAATCCAAATACAAAATCCAAAATCAAAGGAAAAAATCTCAAAATCTCAAAAATCCAAAATCCAAAATAAAAAATCCATAAATCCTAAAAGCCTAGTGTCTCACTCAAGATTTATCAAAATCCAAAACATCCATATCATCCATCCCTAAAACATCATCATCATTACCATATCATCACATTTGATCCTTAAGGAATCCTAAAACTTTTCACTTTGGAACATAAGATAGAGATCATTCCAAAGAATCAAGAGATTCATCTCCCATATTCTTGAAGATTGATCCTTGTTTTATGGTTCAAATGAGATCTCAATACAAGAAGAGTATGGAAGCCAACAAAGAAACTCCCACTTCAAGTGACCTTAGCCAAACAAATGCAGAAATGAATCCCGCAGAATCAAGCAATCCATTGATCCCCTCATCATCCCAAAATCCACAAGAAAATCAAGGGGAGGACCTCACCTTTGGAATGTCTAGCGAGGAAATGACGGAAATGCTCCAAAATCCAAACAATCATAGAATCATCAACATCATGATGAGACTTAACCCTTCGTTGTACATGCTTGAATTAGCAAAACAAGGGGCCAAGTTGCCTTCGGATTTTGATGTGAGCACTATAGTGGATACATCATTTCCTCCGATCTCATCCACCATTCCCATTTCATCTACACCTTCATCCCAAAACATCACCCAAAACATCCCATAAATCACAACATCGTTTGCTCCAACACAACCCAATGTCAACAAGGGAAATGTATTCCTTAATGCTCTTCAATCACATCCCCTTGTTAACAATCAAAATTTGGACACAAGCACCACCTTGGAACAAAACACAATCAACAACCCATTACACAAAAATGTTCCTCTCACATTACATTATGACCCGTCATCAACATCTTTTCATGGAGCTCCACAAACACCTCTTCTCACAAACTCACAAGAAGAGGGAGATATGTTCAAACTAGGGGGATTATTCAACACCACGACATTCTCACAACAACTCACACCTCTCACATTTCCACCTCTTCTGCCATTGCCATTATCATCCACATCACTCCTTGGTTTAGGGCTCCCTCCCTTACCAAGTATCAATCAAACCTATATCCCAACCATCAATCAAAGCATTGCACCAAACACACAAAATTTGTCGTTGATATTGCAACAACAAACGACAAACACACAAGCAATGGCAACATCATCGAACATCCCCCTAACATCACAAGGCATGGTCTCTCAAGGACTGATCACATCAATCACACCATCAAACACACCCTTAACATCACAAAGCATGGTCTCACAAGGACCAATCACATCAATACCATTATCCAACACACAAAACATCAACATAACATCATCATCCACCACCATTCCAAATCCATCACCACCCCCACCACCACTAACGTTCACCACATCAAACCAATTCGACGCAGCATTGCAAGCCGCTTTCCAAAGAGGCTACCAACAAGTGCAAAAACAAAAAGTTGTACAACAAGCTGCATAAGCTACTCAAGCTGTCCAAGCTGCACAATCCACATTGCAAGCACAACAAGCACAACAATCCCAAGCTTTATTGCAATAGCAACAACAAGCCGCCTAAGCCGCACAAGCATTGCAAGCACAAAGAGTTGCTCAAGCATAACTTTTATTGCAGCAACAAGCAGCGCAAGCGCAAGAACAAGCACAGGCTCAAGCACAAGCACAACAAGTGCAAGCACAACAAGCGCAAGCTCAAGAAAAACTTCTTGCACAAGCAGCACAAATGCAAGCATATCAACAAGCACTAAAACAATACCAAGAGCAGCAAGAAGCAGCAGAATTGGCAGCCCAACAACAAGTGTTGTTAGAACATCAACAAGTACAGCAGCAAGCACAAGAACAAGCGTTGTTAGAACAACAACAAGCCCAGCAGCAAGCACAAATCCTAGCACAGCAACAACAAGATCAACAACAGGCATTGTTCATCCAAAAGTAAGTAGAAGCCTACTTCGCCCACCACAACATACCGATACCATCGAACAATGCACCGACCAATCCATCCATCCAAACCATGATTGCAACACCTCAAAACACATTCATCCCACCCCCTAATCCACAAAGCGATGTAACGACACAACTCAGGTTGCTCTCACAACAAGTGCTTGACCTTCAATCGGGGTAGACAACCAAAACGCAAAGCAACTTGTGCCCTATCCATTTGATAGGAGCCTAGACATGAAACCATTCCCTAAGGGATTTGAGATCCCTAAATTCGAAAAATATCGAGGGACGAGAAACCCTGAAGATCACATCAGGGAATTCCAGGTTCATTGTATAGAGGTCACATATGACGATACTTATCTGATGCGGCTATTCCCTAAGAGGCTGGCAGGCAACGCTATAGAATGGTTCTCTCACTTACCTTCAGGCATCAGAACATTCCAAGAAATCAAAGATGAATTCATTAGAAACTACGCATGTAACATTACAATGGATGTCAGTCTCGAAGAACTATACGCTCTAAAATAAGAAAAAAATGAATCTTTTGCTTCATTTCTTCAACGATGGCGATCCAAGGCCAATCAGAGCAAGTGGACCATGCTAGAAGAAAAAGTCTACACAATCATCACCAACCTTGAAAGTCACTTGTCTTTTCATCTCAAGGTTCAGGGAATCACCACCTATGATCAACTGATCTCCAAGGCGCTTAGCATCGAAAGAGCCCTTGCGAACCAACCCACCGAATCAACGTCATATCACAAAACACAAAACAACCGCCCATCATCTAATTACAATGATAAACCTCATACACGGTCGAGAAACAAGAACATCAATAATGATGGCGTCGTCGATGCCAAGGTGGTCATTAGTGGTCCACACCAAAATACACCCGCACTGCAAATCCAAAATCAACGCCAAAATACTCATCACACAACATATCAACCCAACAATAATCCCACCATCAATAACCTCAATGACCAAAGAGGACCACCCCAGCGCAAAACATATCCTAAACGAAAATACACTATGTTGGGGGAACCACTTGAGGATATCATGAAAAGGTTGATCGACGAAAAGCTCATCAAAGCACCAACATTCGAGAATTACCAAGAACCCGACATCAAACCCCCTTGGTATAACGAAAATCAACTGTGCGAATTTCACAAAATCAAAGGTCACACCACAAACAACTGCATGAGACTCAAAAATATTATCCAAGAACTCATTGACAAAAGAATCATAAATGTCGAACAACCTACGGGAAATCAGGACCTAAAAATCTACACAAATCCGATGCCGAATCATGGCAACAAAGGGAATAAAAATGATAAAGGGAAGGGTAGTGTAAATCATGTTTACAAAATAGTTGTTTCCTCCCTAAATGAAGACTGCATGGTCATCACCATCAAGGGCGCCCAAGCCGAAGATTGTGGAGTCACCACAAGAGGCGGTAAAGTCACCATTGCAGGATCATCCCAACCTCATAGAGTCCCTTCATCAAGAGTTGTTCTATATAGCTACAATGTTGTAGACCAACTCAAGAGAACACCAGCACACATCTCCATCATGGAGTTGTTAAAAATATCATCAGCACATAAAAATATCCTTGAGGAAGCATTAGCCTCATCCACTGTCCCCACAGATCTTGATGCAGACCAATTCCAAGCTATGGTCAGGAATATCATAACACCTAATCTCCTTACATTCTCTGACCAAGATTTCCCTGCCCAACCATCTCACAACCGTGCACTTCACTTGGAAGTTATTGTAAACAAAAGCAAAATCAAAAGGGTCTTGGTGGATGGAGGTGTAGGTTTGAACATCTGCTCTCTCAGCCTAATCAAACAATTGCAAATATCAGAGGATACCATTGACAAAGGTAAAGGCATCACAATCAGAGCATATGATGACCAAGAAAGAGTGTCTCTGGGCACAATCAAACTCCCTATTCAAGTAGGGCCAATGCTCATGGAAACCACTTGTCAAGTCCTGGACCTTGAATTGCCATACAACATCCTCCTGGGACACCCATGGATCCATGCAATGAAAGTTGTAGCATCAACCTTCCACCAATGTGTAAAATTTACACATAATGGACAAGAGGTTACCATTCATGGAGATCCTGAACCGTTTTCATATTGCAAAAATCTTGAGGCCAAGTATTACAAAATCCCCCAAGTGCCAAAGAATGATGAGGGTCCATCCACATCATACATCGACCCCGCCACCCTCGCATCAACTTCTATGATAGAGACACCCACCATTCCCGCCATTCCCATCATCTCTGACATCAAGCTCATCATCCAGGAGGACGGTTGTGGAAGTTATAGGCTCCCTAATAATGCTTTTGTGATAGGAGAGTTACCACAATCTCCTAGATCACGGGGATGCCCACAAGAAAATCAAGCTTCCACATCACAAACACATCCTGAGGATTATCCTGAATTCACAAGATGGGGAGACCTTGGTCATGAGGTCATTGAAGCAGATCCATCTCACATGTTGTATCAAGATGAAAGACCGACACCTGAATTACCAATGGATGAAAGAAGCAGGGGCCTACAAATGATGTTTGCAATGGGCTACGAAAGAAACCAGAGATTGGGACAAAATGACAACGGCCTTATAATACCTATCATGCCAGAGACGTGACCCATAACAAATATTGGTCTTGGATGTACCCCTCTGAGAATAACCATACATGGCCGAGGTCCTCCGGTTAGAGCTGCTAATGTCTCTCCTCAGCCAGTGCTAGTACAAATACACTCACCAATAGTCATAGGTAGGGACACACATAATTTCATAACTGAGCCCTATATTAGTAGCGATGACGAAGATACCTTATCCAATCTACCTAGGCTATTCGAAGATACCACCCTGTGTATGATTAGTACCATATCCTTTGAACCAGATAGTCAAAATCATGAGATTCGTTTAGTCTACCCCCAACTGATCGACTACTACCAACGAGGACCACCAGTTCTCGACACATTCGAAAATGATGAAGCACTCTCAGAATTCATGGGATTGAGAGATAACATTCCAGACGGAGACCATAAGGCAGGGTTTATAATGGAATTAGACACACATACTTATTACGGGGAAACGATTGAATCCTTCAGTCGTAAAAGTGAGAAACTAAGAATCATATCCAAGTCCTTGAGTGAAAACCACATTGTAGCACTCTCTAACAACAAAATAATAAAAATAAAGGACATATCCAATGGTGAAAACCTCTTTGAGGTGCACGAGGATGAAGGATTCAATCTTCCCTTAAGAGCCATTCATCAAGAGAAGTCAACAGTCTTGGCCGAAAATTGCAATCTAGTCAACATAGGAACAGAGGAGACCTCGCATATCACATTCTATGCAAAATCACTATTATCAGAAGAACAAGAACTCCTAGCAGCATTCTTAAGGGAAAGGAAAATAAACTTCACATGGAGTTATGATGATATGCCAGGGCTAGATCCAGAGACTGTGGTTCATCACTTAGCAGTGTATCCAGAGGAAAAACCGGTCAAACAAAAGCTTCAGAAAATGCATCCTCAAATTGCTCTATTGGTCAAAATGGAACTCAAAAGTTGTTGGATGCAGGATTTATCCGACCAATTGATTATCCAGAATGGGTATCAAATTTGGTACCTGTTTCAAAACCTGACGGAGCCATCAGAATCTGTACGGATTTCAGAGATTTGAACAAGGCATGTCCCAAGGATGATTTCCTGCTTCCCAACATTGACATGATAGTAGACATGATGGCAGGGCATGAGATGCTATCACTTATGGACGGATTTTCAGGATATAACCAAATCATGATAGCAAAAGAAGATCAACACAAGACGGCTTTCACTTGTCCATGGGGGACCTATTGCTGGAACATGATGCCATTTGGTCTAAAGAATGCAGGAGCAACCTATCAAAGGGCCATGACACTAATATTCCATGACATGATTCACAAAACAGTCGAAGACTATGTCGATGATATTCTAGCTAAATCAAGGAAAAAGACAAGATCATATAGCAACCCTAAGTGCTATCTTTGGCAGACTGGAAGAATACAAAGTAAGATTAAACCCTAAGAAGTGTGTCTTCGGCGTACAATCAGGTAAACTACTAGGATACATAGTCTCCATGAGGGGTATCGAGGTGGATCCGGCAAAAGTAAAAGCAATCCTCGATATGGAAGCACCAAAGACACTAAAACAACTGAGAGGCCTCCAAGGCTGACTTCAATCCATCCGACGGTTCATAGCACAATTGGCAGACAAGCATAATCCATATTCTCACCTACTCCACAAGGGGGTAGCGTACAAATGGGATGCAAAATGTGAAGAGGCATTTAACAAGATCAAAGAATACCTACTTACACCACCAGTGTTAATGCCACCTATCCCAAAGAAGCCATTGATCTTATATGTGTCAGCAACAACAGCAGCCCTTGGAGCTCTTCTTGCTCAACATGATGAAAATGGAATGGAGAGGGCCATCTACTATATCAATAGGGCAATGGTCAGTCACGAGCTAAATTAATCATTCATCGAAAAAGCTTGCCTCGCTGTAGTGTTTGCATCCCAAAAATTCAGAC
The DNA here is from genome assembly GCA_007258455.2 of Sequoia sempervirens. Lineage (NCBI taxonomy): Eukaryota > Viridiplantae > Streptophyta > Pinopsida > Cupressales > Cupressaceae > Sequoia > Sequoia sempervirens. The sequence goes on along the minus strand of VDFB02058242.1, from coordinate 751,045,330 downwards.
ATTACATGCTGGCACACAAGATAAAGCTCATTGCGAAAATTGACCCCCTCAAGTATCTCCTATCCAAGGAAATGCTCACGGGTAGAATGGCAAAGTGGGTAATGATATTATCAGAGTACGACATCAAGTATGCAGAGAGGAAAGCTATCAAGGGACAAGTCATTGCAGATCAATTAGTAGAGGCACCTATGTACTCTGAGAATCCTCTTGTATCTAAATTTCCAAACGAATCCATATTTAACCTCAACGTAGCAAACCACTGGAAACTATGCTTCGATGGTTCATACACGCAACATGGATTGGGAGCTGGTGTCTTCTTCATCACTCCACAAGGGGATTGCATACCAAAGTCATACAAATTGGCATTTCCTTGCACCAACAACATCACGGAATACGAGGCTTTGACTATAGGTCTCAGGATAGCAGTGCAATGGAATATTATAGCCCTCAAAGTCTATGGAGACTCTCAGTTGATCATAAATCAGGTCAATAATGAATATCAGACAAAGGATGACAAGCTAACCCCATACAAGAAATTGGTGGAGACTCTAAAGGAATCCTTCACCGACATAACATTTGAGCAGATTCCAAGAACCAATAATAGAGCAGCTAACGCCATGGCTACAATTGGGTCTCTATTAGACATCCCTCACAACATGCTGAAATACGAATTTCTGATCAAGTAGCTTCTCGTTCCCACATTCGAGGTACCGAAATCAGAATATGTGTGTGAAATCATTGGTCCTGGTGATCCTTGGTATCACGACATCTATACATATCTTCGAATAGGAATCTTACCCGCTAACCTACCATCGAGCTTAAAATGAACCTTTATTAAAAAGGCATCCAAATTTTTCATCCTAGGTGATACCTTATACCGTAGAAGCATAGAGGGTACCTTACTGCGCTGTCTAAATGCCGAGGAGGCATTAATTTCTCTAACCAAGGTTCATAACGATATATGTGGCTCACACTCGAGTGGGATAACCATCGCCAAGAAATTGCTGAGGCTAGGGTATTACTGGCCCACAATGGAAAGAGAAGCACATGATCATGCTAAGAGGTTTTTACAATGTCAGCAGCATGGGGACCTCATCCATGCTCTAGCTCAAGAGCTTCACCCGATCGTCACACCATGGCCCTTCTCACAATGGGGACTCGATCTTATTAGAAAAATCACACCCACCTCATCCAATGGCCACAAGTTCATCATAACTGCAACTGAGTACTTCACAAAGTGGGTGGAAGCCATACCCATGACCTATATCACTAGGATGCAAATCTCAAAATTCATCCTGAACTATCTCATCTGTCATTACGATGTTCCACAAGCCATTATCTCATATAATGGGACACCATTCAAGAACTAGGAGGTTCGTGACTTGTGTGAGAAATTCAAAATCCAGCATCGCTTCTCCACCCCATATTACCCCCAAGGCAATGGCCAAGCAGAAGCCACAAACAAAACCATCCTCAAAATCCTTAATAAAACTGTCAATGACGTAGGTCATGACTAGCACTTGCAGCTTAATCCTGCTCTCTGGGCTTATCGAACCAGCATCCACACACCCACTAGCGCCACCCCATTCCCCTTGGTCTAGGGATCAGAAGCTGTACTCCCCATTGAGATCGAGCTCCCATCCCTCAGAATATCATTGCAAAATCTCATCACTAATGAGGACTATTGGGTGTCAAGATTAAACGAGCTAGAGCTACTGGATGAGAGATGCATAGGTGCTTTGAATCATCTACAAGTCTACCAAAATAGACTCAAATGGAGCTACAAAAAGAAGATCAGAAGCAGGACTTTCCAAGTTGGAGAATTGGTCTTAAAAGAAAATAAGAAGAATGTCCTGAATCCCAGCAGCAAAGGCAAGTTCGAACCTAATTGGTTAGGGCCTTTCATTGTCACAATAAGCTATAAATCAGGGGCATATCAACTATCAACACCCAAAGGGTAACCTCTGCAGGAGCCCATGAATGGCTCCCATCTCAAAAAGTTTCATGCCTAATTCTTTTGGGTATAAAACCAAAAATCCAAAAAATTAGAAAATGTCCTGAAAAAATGGTTACTTTGGCGAAAACCTGGCAAACAGGCGTCTTGGTAACAACAAAAAAATCAAAAAAGCAGAAAAATCCAAAAGAAAAAATCAGAAAAAGGATTAAAAATAAAATAAAAAAATTGTCCTCTAGTGAGAACCACTTTGGTGGCACTTTGGGCAAGTACCTTAGTGAAAACCTGGCAAACAGGCACCTTGTGTAAATAAGCACTGTCCATCCACTAGGATCTTTATGGCTTGATTTGCATCATCCATCCATTTTGCTTCCATCATCCATCGCATTCAGGTCTCTATCCATCACTCATCCATTCGCGTTCGCACCACAGCTTGGTCCTGCATTCGTATCATGATCCCTCCTAGTACTACTCAGCCCATCCTCAAGGTTAGTTTGTCCTGCCTTTATCGGAGTAGTCTATTACAGCACGCTGGGGGTATGTTCTCATCGGATCAAATTCGTGTATGGTCTTAAAGTCCTCAAAATCAGAAAATCAAAAAATATTAGAAAATAAGAAAATCCAAAAACATCAAAACATCAAAAAATCCAAAAACATTCAAAACATATCAAAATCCAAAAACAGGTCAAAAAGTCATTCAAAAAGCCAAAAACAAGGTCGTCTTATCGAACTACGTGGTCTTTGCGTGTACAACGTAGGCAAGGCTAATCTGTTGATTAGCCCCCAAGGCCCCTATGATAGGTCTTTAGGTTAGTATCTTGGTCAAAATCTTAGAAAATCCCAAAACATTGGAAAAGTCAAAAAATCAAAACATTTGTAAAACCTCAAAAAATATCAAAAATAGCCTCAAAACATTGCAAAACATCAAAAACATCCAAATATTTGAAAAAAATCCATCCGCCTCATCTCGCTTGCACCCGCAATAACACCACTCATGATAAAATGATCATCATCATCAACCTTTGGTAAAACAATTGGAAACAATTCTGACAGGTTTAAAAGTAGAACTCAAAAGTGTCAAGTCTTAAGTCTAGGCCAGTGGGTAAACAAATTGGTCACCTCTTCGTATCGATAACTTATCATCTGAATTTGTCCCATATCAATTATCCTTTATAAACGAAATGACGTGCCGCCATCCACTAACATGTCCTAGGATGCATCCTTCCTACAATGGGCATTATCTTTTGGCAATAAGTTTCACTTATCATCCTTAGAAAACACATCTTTTTCTGTTAGCGGTATTGAAGAGAATTAGTTTGTTTATTTACTTGGTCTTTTCTTTCGACTTATTTTATTTTGCGCTCATTCCAAGGACATCTCGATGATATCCCAAAACAACAAATTTAGAGAAATAGGAATGGGGCAATGATCATTATCTTTTGTCTGCTATGCTTGTTGGACGCTCTTGTAATATAACCTCGGTGAATACTTGCTTTGTTGAGAATGTATGGAAGAGGTCTAGGGCAACTTGTTGACTATTATAGGGATTGGTTTACCTTTTTGTGTTTTCGCCCGAGATGTCTGAAACTTCTGAAATACATCCTAGCAAGGTTTTCGTATGTCAGGTGTGAACAAGAATACTCCTATCTGATTGTCGAGTCAAAGTCCATCACACTAAGTACAAACACCATCCTGGTTTTCTATACTTTGATGCATCGTACCACGTGTGTTATCAAACAAAAGAAAATTTGGCCCTTTGAAAATCCCAATTCCTCGGCAAGTAATCATCATCATCATCATCATCATCATCATCATCATCATCATTATCATCTACATTTGTGTCATCATGCGTCTTGTTGAAATGATTTCTATTCTTCTCACTAACCATGCTAACCAGGTACTATGACAGTTGATCATCATCACCATCGATCCTGCATCCATACATCATTAGCATATTACATAAGCACATCATATAGACATCATTAGCACATTGCATTACATATCATATAGGAAACGTCGCAGTCTCATCATCATATAAATAGGTGCATCCATATCATCGCATTTCACCCATTACATTGCATCTCATGGCATTACATTGATCATTGCATAAGCATTCATTTACATTTCATAAATCATTGCATAGCATGAACATTATAACCATAAACAATAGGAATATAAGCATTCAATTCATTAGGAATACATATCATCGCATTAAGATTATTACTGCATCACATACATTATCATATCACATCCATCCATAAATCATCTCATATATAAGCATTTTTTTACACATCATTGCATATAGCATAAATCAAATCATTTCACATATCACATTTACATAAAATTAAATCATCATATAGATCAACATCATTGCACATCATATCATAGGTCATAATTAAATGCATAAACATCATTAGAAATAAATGCATCCATAACATATAAAAGAAGAATCATACATGCAGAAATAAAGGAGTACACATGGCATCGCATCAAAATCAGCTCATATATATATCATATCATCTGTGTCACTATCATAGTACAAAATAATAATCGGATCACTATACAAGTATGTCAATCAATACAAAAATGCCCATCGGGGCTATCAAAAATAATCCCATAATGCACCAAAAGTGTGTATCATCCGAATCACGGTCAATCTCCATGAATGCTGCCCTCACCCCTGTCACCGTGACCCTCTGGTGGTCTCTGGCTGGCTCGCTCTGAGTAGTCAGGGACCCAGTTTGCTCTAGGTATGTGGTCGTGGTAGGCCCAACGGTAGTACTCTATCTCTCAGATGGCCTCCCTGTAGGATCGGACCAACACTGCACCTTGTGAGGACGAGGCGGCTGTCATACTCTCAATGTGCTACCTACGACCTAGCTCTGTCACTGCCTGTAGCTCTGCAGCCTGTCGCTGCTGTACAGCCTAGTCTCCACTCTAAGTTGCTCTCTCTTAGCCCGTGCCTGATCACTCTCAGCCGTCATTGCCTGTAGCTACAAAATCAAGGCATCACATGCATCTGCTTGCCCTGGTAGCTGTGCCCGTGGTTGTACAGGAACCTGACCCTCATCCTCAGCTCGTGGTGGTGGGACTGGCGGATCCTGCTATTGGTCCCCAAACTGACGCAGTACATGCTCGGAAAAGTATCTCTCTATCATGGTATGCTCTCGGCCCTGCATGTATATGTCCTACCAGCAGTAGAAGAGCTGGTCTGCATCATCAGCCCATCCAGGCTGACTGAGGTATGGTCTCCAAGTGAATACGAGCATCTCATCTATGACCCGCCTCTAGTAGGGGATCCCGTGCTCTCTAGTGTGTGTAAAGGACACACCCCCTCTGTATCGTGCCACTAGGGCGTCCTCTAGCCCCATCGGAACTGGAACCACTCGTGGACATAGCACAGAAATGAGCTCCCATGCCCAAACGTGCAGAAGTGTCACCCCAGCTCCTAGTGTTCTGCCATCCATGTATGTATACTCATGGAGATCCCTGTAAAGTGAATCCAAAAGGATGGGTCCCCACGCGAATCAAACTAGCCTGTCCTGAACCATCCTCTCCTAGCAATATCTCCATCCAGGACTGAAATACCGCCCTCATCAGTCTAGGGCAACCAAACTAGAAATGATCACTGCAACTGCCCAATGGAAGGGAGGTGCTATGACTCTGTACCTATCCAACTCAATCTGCCCCTCGCAATAAATGATATCTCGTATGGCGAGGACTCAGGTGCAGCAATCACGTCCCTCCTCCAAGTCGTGGATCACCCAGCGGCCATGAATGGGCAAACGTAGTATCCGCTAGACGTCCTCTAGTGTGACGGTCGCCTCACCAGTGGGAAGATGAAACGACGATGTCTCGCTGTGCCATCGCCCCGCCAATGCTGATAACATCCCAAGGTGTGTACGAATGGGCCCTGCATATGCAATGTGTCATAGTCCTGCGGTCCCTAGTCGATCCTGGTCTCTGTCACTCAGATCTCGTAAAATGCTCGCCAACTCTCGTGACCGGTGCTCCCGAGAGTAAAGCTCCCTAGGTCCGTCCTACATCATGCAAAGTCAGCATGTTAAAAAATTTCAAAAATTCCTGACGTAACGCCTCAAACTTGCATCCAGCGGCGCAGTTTGTGAAGGCGTCGCAGTTTGAGTTCTCTCAAACTCCGACGCTGGACTCAAAATTTCACCAAAAAGGGCCGCCGCAGCGCAATTTCACCCTCAGCATCGCAATTTTCTTGAAAAGGGCGCCGCCGCCGCGCACTTTTCCAAAATTGACCCGCAAGTCCGAGTCGAGCTCGATCTCAGCGGTGGAATTTTTTAATTCCATATTGCACCGCTGCAATGCTAAACAGCCCCACTGCGGCGCAAAGAAGGAAAAAGCAGTGCACTTTAAACACCAAGCGGTGCTATAATAGTGCCACTAGAGGCGAGCTCGTCCTAAAACTAGCAATAAATGCACTAAATCAAAAAAATGAAGCTTCAGTTAGGGTCACATACCGAGGCACCGATGTTAGGTGGCCGCTGGTAGGTCTGAACTCGATCAGAAATGTGTAGAGGAATCTGTCATTGTGCCATATTTTCAGGAGGTCAGGGCTCAAATCTCAAGGTTCGCTAGCGGAGGTGTGTGAAAATGACTTGAAAGTGACCCCTCGGGCCCCTTTTAAGCCTAAAAATTAGGGTTTTTTAGCCCTAATTGGCTGTCCTGCTAGGGTTTTGGACCCCCAAACTTGTTTTTTGTTTTGTTTGAGGCTTGTTTTTCATCGTTTTATTGTGTTTAGACACGTTTTTAGCCTCCCGGACCCCTTTTGGACCTCTCAAGCACTTTGTCACCTTTTTTTCGTGAGATCACCCAAAAAATGGAAATTTTCATCCGATCTCTCAAGGGGGCATTATAATGGCATGTTTTCCCTCGCCATGCAATAGTGGGGCAAGTTTTTAAATATTAAAAAAAAAATAGCTTTGATTGAGACCGTTTATTCTTTGAACCAATGCAATAGGTGCATTGCTTCAAAGAGGGGCCAAATGTAGACATCGAAAATATACTGATTGACATCATGCATCTGATCCTGACTCACTAACATCGTTTCTTCCTAAATCATCCCTCGGTCTAACTGTTTAATCAAATTCCCCGATCTGATTAAATTCATCAATATTCATCTCTCAGTTAAATAAATCATTTTGTCTAATTAAGTCACTTTCTCTTGTTAATTAAATCAATCCATCTGATCTAATTATCCCTATTTAATCAAATAATCAATTTATTTGATTAAATCTCTAAATTCTATCCATTAAATTAAATAAATTAAAACCTTATTTGATATAATCTAACACCATCCCTTCCGATTAAATAAATCAAAATATTTATTTAATTAGCCTCTTATTATATTCCTCTTTTATTTGATTCAAATAAATCCATAAATCTAAGTCAAATAAGTCACATTATCTAATCTCCTATTAAATTAATTGAACCTTGATTAATTTAACCTCATCTCATGTCACATCCTCTAGATAATGCAAGTTGCACATGAAAATAGATTTAATTCATTTATTAAATCCCTATTTTCCCTCACATGGCATCTTTTGGAATATTCCCTTAATTTGAAATTCAAAATCCAAGTGGGAATAAGTCCTTCCAACAAGGCATTTAAGATCTCTTACATGTCCTTTGCCTTGAGCCAAGTGGCATTTATTGCATTTTCCCTTCCCTCTTACATGTCATTTCAACAAATTTGAATTTCAAATATTGGCATTTATTGGCACAAACCCCAAATCTTGCACAACCATCATCCATTCATAGCTTGACAAGTGGCACCATATCATTGGATGAAAGTTAGTCCCACATTGCTCAAATTTGGGCTTTCATTCATCTTGAAATCCTATAAATGAAGAGCTCCTCTCCGGATTTGATCCATCCACATTCCAAGCAAAGTTACCATGCTAAAATACTTAGCAATCCTCATCCATCATTTGAGTTCTTAGCTAGGTTATTGCAGATTTGGCTTGGAGCTCTCGCATTCATCATCAAAGTGGATCAACATTCCTCAACAATCATCAAATTGCATCTTAGGGATTAGGAAAGGGCCAATTTTTACATCAAATTGGCACCAATCCCCCCATGGGATTAAGAGTTTGCTTGCTTAATTAGGATTCAATCTTGTTTTTGTGATTTCATTGTATTTTTCATCATTTCCTTCCTAATTTGAGCTATGTTAATGAATCTCATGGGGAATCCATGTTTAGGCTTGCATTCCCTTGTTTAACTTGTTTAATCATGTTGTTTTGCAGGTACCTAGATTTGGGGTTCACAGCTCCCTCTAAGTATGATGATCAGTCCTGCTTGTAAAGTCTTAGCATCAACCACCCCATCATTGGTAACGTTTTTATTCTGAGACCAAAGCTTGTTTTTGTCATTGAGGATGCTTTGCACAGTTGGATTTTTGTTGGGTGTCTGTGTCTTAAGTTCTCCTTTTTCAATGATATATTTTTCTAGTATGACCCCCTTTTCCACTAGTTCTGTAAAGGATGTGCAACAATGTACCCTTAAGTTACTTCTCAATTTTGGGTTGAGGTTTTCTTGAAACATAGTGACCTTTTGTTTCTCAGGTATCTTGACAGGACATTGACTGGCTATAGTTCTACATCTCTAGAAGAAAGCGATAAAATTTTCCCCTTCATCTTGTGCAGTATGACACAAGGTTGCTATGTTTATTTCATGGTCGATGTTAAAGGAGAAATTTTCAATGAATTTCTTAGCCAATTTGCTCCATGATTTTATGCCATAGTCAAGACCTGAAAACCACTCTAGTGCAATTCCAACAAGACTTCTCGGAAAGAGTCTCATAAGATAGGTGGGGTCATAGGCGACATCTATGCACATCATGGAAAATTCCCTTATGTGTTCGATTGGATTTCGCTTTCCATTGTATTTGGGAAAGTTTGGTATGACATACCCATGAGGGAAAGGTATCATGTACAATGATTTATTGAAGGGAAATGGGCATAAATCCTTTGCTGAAAAGGTCTTCTTGTTAGACACTTGCATGTTATCCATCTGTGTTTGAAGTGCGTGCATTTCTATCTACAGGACGTCAACTTGAGTTAATGATGTGTTAGCTAGATTATTTGGATCTATGTACGTGTTTTGGAATCCAGCATTGTTTGATGGATTTTGGTTAAATGTCGGTATGTAAAGTGGATTTGGATTGGGAATGTTAGTGAATGGGTTTTGATTCAAAATCTGTGAGAATGGATTTTGATTCAGAATTTGTGTAAATGGATTTTGATTCAGAATTTGTGAAATGTTGGGTCAGTTTCCATATTGGAAAGAGGGTATGCCTCTTGTCTGTGAAACCCCAATCTGTGGTATAGTACTGGTGACGTTAACACTAGGTATAGCTATTGTCTGTGGAATAGTGCTAGTGGCATTGACAGTTGGTATAGGAGCTGATATTCTAGATTTTTTGTTCCCAACAAGAGGACCGAAGGGATTGGATGATGACACTCCTATGGTGAAATTTAGCCCCTGTGTCAAGGTAGGCATACCAAATGAAGTTGTGTGTATTGTTGAACCACTCTCTATAGGTCCTCCAGATGGTATAACAGTAGTCACTTGAGGTATAGTAGCACTAGTGGTAGTTGTGTTTGTTCCCTGAGTAGATGCAATTTGTAGGGTACTAATATCAAAGCCATGAGGTAACTTGGCACCTTCTGCTAGCAATTTGGCTAAGTGCCATTAAGGATCATTTGCTAGATAGTCATCTACGAAAGAAGCAAATTCAAGGTCTTTTGCAGTAGCCATTATGTCACTCACATGAATGCATCCTTGCGCGTCTCTGGTAACAAATTTATCTAACAAAGTCTTGTGAGATCTAGATGATGATGTCCCTAAAAAGGGATTTGAGAATGGATTGATGAATTCGTTTGGATCATCCATCTTTTCTCTTTCTTTCCTTTTCGATCTTGTTTCAACCATGTAATGTAAGCTCAAAGTGCAAGTGATGAAAAAGCTAAGTCTATGGATGATTATGAGTCTAATCTATGTTTTTGGGATTTTCTGAATATCAAGGATGAATGTATGTAGCTATTTTGTTTGGTATTTTGTTTGCAAATAAGGTATGTCTAAAATGACGCTATTCTAGGATGACAGTGTCTAAATATGCAAAGGTCTAAGTGATCAATTTGGAAGATTCTAAAAGAGGTTATCTATCAGCTATAGTGTAACCCAGGTTTCAATTTAGTTTTGACAAGGAACCTTCGTAGGACGAGGACTAAACGATAAGGTGAACTCCTAAACTTGACTGATGAGATGGAAGGATTCACGTGTAGGACAAAAGATATGATGACTAGGTTCAATGAAAACGTTTGTTGAATCAAGGGTTTATCCAAAGTGTGAAAGGGTGCCTATCCTAAAATCTGTAAAAGATCATCTCTCTAAAGGAAATAAAGACCTCTAAATTGAAAGTAAGATGGGTAACTAGGGTACCTATCGCTATGACTAAATGATTCCTAAAGGATGCAATTGTGAAATTTTTAAGCAAACGTTCAGGTTTTTGTCCAAGAGTCAGTGAAAAAGGATAAGCTATATATTGGTTTAACTATTTGTTCTTGGTCTGTGAAACTCAATTCTAGTTTTCTAATCTTTAGACAGATGCGTTGCACAATTTAACAGTTACGGTTTTGTTTCTTAGTTGCAATTTTTCTAATAAATTTCAAACTTGGGTATCAGATAGATGCAACTTTGTTTTTAGCAGATGCGACTCAGGGTATCAATTGCATGTTTCTGGTGATTAGTTGTGGTTTTCCAAACTCTGTGCACTGGTAAAAGTTCTGTGACAGGGGCATATGCATTGTTCCAAACTACAGATGTGGCTCACCTATTCAGATGAGCCACAAAATATGACAAGTGTGGGCTTTTAAATCATATGTGATTTTCTACTGAACAAATGTGAGCTAATCTGGTAGATGTGACTCTAGGTTAAACAGATGCGGCTCTAAATAAATTAGACTCAATTGCTATCATATGTGACTCAAGTTTAAACAGATGCAACTCTAAATAACAGTTGTGACTTTCTGGTGAACAGTTGCGACTTTCTGGTGAACAATTGTGGTTTCCCAGTGAATGAAAATGTAAACTGACTTTGTTTCATGATCAAGTTTTGGAAAACAAAGACAATCAGAAGACAATGTATTTTTAGTTTGATTTCGACAAAAGAATGTTAAATCTGATAACAAACAAGCACATCCTAGGCTGTGATGGACAATATTTACTGAGTTCTCACTTGGGTCTTACCCTAGCTACGCTTATTCAAGGTGGATGACTAGTAGCTTGACCCCACTAGCTCCCCTCCATGGATCCACACTTCATTTGGGGCAGCCAAGCTACAGTACCCATGAATCTCCCATGGCATACTTCTCATCTCTACAATGAACCGTAAAAACATGAGACGACTTCACAGGTCCGACCTGCTGCACTAGTAAATAGAGGGTCTTTGGCCACTAAAAAAAAGGGTGTTTAATCTGGGCATTTTGTTCATGGGGTATCATCCATGCAGTGAGAGACCATTGTTTCCCTTCTTGTCGAAATAATATGCGCGATTCTTGAGCTTTCCTCAAGAACCCACTTTTATATACCAGTTGGAAGTCACTCGGGTTGAGCGTGCTACTAGTCTGAGTCATCTTGGGGTGAGTACTTTTTCCCACCAAGACAGGCCCAATTTCTAGAGTCAGTAACCAGTTCTCTTACACTAAGGATCACATGAGTGCGCAAGGGGAGAGGATACTTTGATATATCGAATCATGAGGGTAATAAAAAAATTGTGCTTTCACACCAAACATAGTAGACAGTAGTAAATTTTAATCCAAATGACAATTTGCTAATCTACCAAATAGTCTATTTCAAAAAAAAGGTCTTCGATTCTCATCCTGTAGAAAATTCATCAATAGTTTTGCAATTTATCTTCAACGGTTGTCCTGCAAGAGGGGTTTCAAAAACTTTTCTTCTACACTTATGTCCTGCAAACACTATGTTAACTCCAAAAAAAGCACGTCGCAAACCAAACATTAGCTAAAATAAAACACAAAAGAAAGTTGTAAATCGAAAATGAAACTGAAAAAATCACTAGTATAAACAAACAAATAAACTGAACAATCTCACCCAATATCTACGTAGTTCCATGTATGACCTCGATTGTCCTTCTCCATTTCGCCGTTGTAGTATAATTTCCCTCAGATTTCTTTGTGCAAATATAGTCTATGATAGTGATTTAGCAAAACATCGAAGATTCAAATAATAGATATGCTTCCAAAAGTCATAAGATTTCTGGAGAGGAGACAAAATGATGAAAGACAGATCAATTTATAGAAAATTGATCATTCGAATGACAAGCCAAGATTAAAAGATAAATGGACGATTGAGATCAAAGGATTCAACATGCATTATGATAATTGTTAGTACTAACATGAGTGATAAAAACTAAGAATAGAGATAAAGATTAAATAATGATTTAATCTTTGAGTTTGGTATTCAAAAATAGAAGAATAATGTTTGCATGACAAAGATAAAGATAAATTAAAAGCAACGTTCTGTTCGAACACACACAAGATTTAATTAATTAAATAAATATATTTAATTAATAAGCATGTACATGCATACGGGTTAGAACTAGATAACTAACTGGTTATGACAGAGAGTTTATTTGCAAAAGACACTCAGACATTAAATCAAGAGATAACTAACCGATTCAAATAGATCTCGAGTCAAGTGAGAATGAATACTTAGATAACTTAAACATTTATCTAAATATAGAGGAATGTGTTAAAAATAGACTTTTATGAATTAAAAGATTATTTAATTCAAGATTCGACATTTTAAGGATTAATTACATAAATAAGATTTATTTAATGAAGTGAAAAAAAGGTTAAATGAATAATTAAATAATTAAAGTATTTATTTAATTATAGTTGAAAATATGGTAAAGGTAAATTAAATAAGAATTTATTTAATTTAAGAAGGATAAAGTTAATTAGTGACGTAATTAAATAAAAAGTGTTTATTTAATTAATCAGGATATACTAAAGAAAATGTGAATTAATTAAATAATTAAGATTATTTAATTAATAGATAAATTAATGTTAAGGTAGATTAATTAAATAATTAGGTTTATTTAATTAATAGAGAAATGAAAGACTTTAGAGAATAATTAAATAATTAACATTATTTAATCATGACCATGAAAATACAAATTATGAAGAAATTGAAGTCACAGGCTTAAACCAAATTTCAGTGTCTACAGGCAGCGATGTAGACATTAAGTAGGAAAACTATAAATCCTTGTCTTGAATCCTTGTGAGTGGATCATCTTTGCGTGTGGGATTATTACGTACTTCTATGGTGGGCGTGGGGTTTTTGCATGAAACCATGGTTTTAGTATCCATTGTTTTGATAAACCATTTATGGTTTTTTTCCTCTCTCAATTTCTATATATTGAGAGTATGAGATAGTGATTTTAGATGAGATTATTTTATAGGTACATAGCTATTGTCAAAGTGAAGGGAGTGTTAATGTGTTGGATGTATCTTATTGTTTAGGTTTAATGCCTCCACAAATTTTAATTCTATCAATGTATATGACACTAAAAATGCATGGATGTTGTGGCACTAACATTTGGGTAACATAAGTGAAAAGGGTTTTAAAAACATTGCTAGTAAAAATTTGGGTGTTTTTTTAAATTATTTTATTGGTAAAAATAATTTCTATGAGCATTGTATGTTTGAAAAATAAAATAAATTTTAATTTCCTGTTAGAAGTAATAGAGCTAATAGATTATTAGAAATCATTCATAAATCATGTGTTTGGTCTAGTAGATGTTGTTTCTATGTGTAAAATTACATTCATTGATGATGTCTCTAGATACACCTAAATGTATTTTATGCATTCAAAATATTATTTTTTCTCTAAGTTTAAAAAATTTTAAGTCTTAGTAAAAAACAAACAAATTATAAGATAAAGGTGTTGAGATTTGACAATGGCGGGGAATATTGTTCTAGGAAATTTGATGAAACCTATAAGCATGTAGACATTGTTCAATAAAATATTATATCTTATACTCCCCAACAAAATAGGGTAATAAAAAAGATGAACTAAACCCTAATGGAAAAAGATAGAAGTATGCTAAAAGGTATAAAATTAGACAAATGCTATTGGACAAAGACTACAAATTTTTCTTTTCATTTGATTAATTCATCTCCTTGATCAATTCTTGATAATGAAACTCCTTATACAGTGTGGATAGGTAAAACTACTTCACTATCACATTTAAAGATATTTGGTTGTGAGGATTATGTTCATGTGCCTCAAAAAAATGATCTAAATTGGATCCAAAAGCTTAGAAATGCATCTATATTGGTTATGGTAATGTTAAAGGTTATAAGCTTTGGAATTCTCCAGCCCAAAAACTAATTTTTTGAGAAATATGAATTTTTGGGAATTCGGAGCTTATTTAGTTGAAGAACAATAAAAATAATAATAATGGAAAAATCACACTATAAAAACAAATAAAAAAGTAGGAAGGCGCACATGTGGAATAATAGTTAGGTGGATAAGAGAGTGGAGAAGAGGGTGGAGAAGACGAAGAGGTTCATAAGAGAGTTCAAATGATGATGTGTAGGATGAACACACATAAGAATAGGTAGAGCCTATTACTCCTAATTTGAGGAAGTCCACAAGACAATGCAATCCAGTTGACAATTATATCCCACTAGATTTTTGTTATGTATTCTTTTGTTGAATATCGATATTGAACCTAGATCTTACAAGTAGGCTCTCTATTCAAAGGATAGCAAGTCTTAAATGAAGGTCATGCAAGAGGAGATGAGAGCCTTGGATAGTTGTGATGCCTAGGATCTTGTTGGTTTTTCCAAGGGAATAAATTTCATTGGTTGCAAGTGAGTATAAAAGGAAGTTCAATGCAAATGGTTGGTTAGAGTGGTACACGACCAAATTGGTGGCCAAGGTTTACTTCTAGAGAGAGGGAGTTGACTTCAATTATCATTTTTCTCTAGTTGCTAAGTTATCTTCTATTATATTCCTTTTATCTACTGTTGCAACTTGTGATTTTGAGATTGGTAAAAATGATGTTAAATCCACTTTCTTGTATAGAGATCTTTAGGAGGAGATTTATATGTGACAACTTGATGATTTGTTGTGCAAGGGAAGAAATAGTCAGTTTGTAGGTTGAACTAATCATTGTATGGTCTAAAACAAATCATCCAAAATATGGTACTAGAAGTTTGATGCTTTTGCATTGAAATTGGGTTTTGTTAGGAGCAAGGAAGATCATTATTTTTAAATTAAAATTATTGATGATCAAATCCTAATCATTATCTTCTACGTGGATGAAATGTTATTTATTGGTAACAACAAAGTGATGATTAGGGAGTTCAAAAATTAGTTTCCTAACACATTTTGACATGAAGGACTTGGGAGCTATGAATATATTCTTGGGATGCAGATCAACAAACATTGGGTACATATAAATCTTTGATTGAGTTAGAGTAAGCACGCGGATACCATTTTGTGACAGCTTAGTATGCATGAATATAAACCATTGTATGGTCTAAAACAAATCATCCAAAATATGGTACTAGAAGTTTGATGCTTTTGCATTGAAATTGGGTTTTGTTAGGAGCAAGGAAGATCATTATTTTTAAATTAAAATTATTGATGATCAAATCCTAATCATTATCTTCTACGTGGATGAAATGTTATTTATTGGTAACAACAAAGTGATGATTAGGGAGTTCAAAAATTAGTTTCCTAACACATTTTGACATGAAGGACTTGGGAGCTATGAATATATTCTTGGGATGCAGATCAACAAACATTGGGTACATATAAATCTTTGATTGAGTTAGAGTAAGCACGCGGATACCATTTTGTGACAGCTTAGTATGCATGAATATAAACCATTTAATATTTCATTTCATATTGATACTAAACTTACTTTAGATATGTATCCTAAATCTAATGATGATTTTGATGGAATTTCTAACATGCCCTATACTACTATTGTTGGTAGTTTGATCTATGCAATTGTTTGCACTAAACCAGATATTATCAGAGTAGTGGGAGTTTTGAGCAAGTTTATGTCTAACTCTCGTCGAGAGCATTGAAATTTCATTAGCTTATGATTAAGATTTATATTATCATGGTATTGATGATGTGGACAAGTCATTGGGCATACAAAGATTTGCTAATGCAAATTGGGAAAGTGAATTGGATATTCAAAGTTTCACTAATGCCTATGTTTATTTTCTATTTAGAATTGCAGTGAGATGAATGAGTAAAATACAGCCCATGGTTGCTTTTTCTACCATAAAAGTAGACTAAATAGGTACCACGCATGCCTCTAAGGAGGCAGTTTGGTTATAGAGGTTAGGTACAAGTATTGGTTTTGATTGCAAGATTGCTAGAATCATATGTGAGAATCCAAGTGTTACTTGTTTGACCAAAAATCCCATGTATCATGCTTATACTAAGCATGTCGATGTACAATATCACTTTGTATGAGAAAGAGAATGGCAAGGTCTTGTTAGAGAAGGTTGATGTACTCTAAATAATATTGTAGATTTGCTTATAAAGCTAGTGACCTTGGATAAGTTCTTGGTGTAAGAAGGCCATGGGCATTGATACTTGTACTTAGTTGTACTTACTTTATCTAAGGATGTGTTTATAATATATAATGTTAAGTGAGAGAATTTTAGAATTAAGATGCCATTTACCTTGGAATGTTATAGCAATTTGAAAACTTATTCATGGTTACCATATTTGAAGGAAATACATAATAAATGAGATAAAACCATTTAAATAAATATAAACTTTTTTTTACATAATTTTCATTATTTTTATATTTAAGATTTTATTTCATAGATACGATGTTAGGTGAGTTCATGATAGTTTGATCGTATATGCATATCTTAAACGTGTTTGGATCAAAAGATATTACAAGACTTTTTTAAAACAAGTTGGAAAGATATGGGTTCTCATAAGCATTTGTCTAGAAAAGTTTATCCAGAGAGCAAAGGCTCAATATACAATTAGTGCAACTAGGTTGAGTTGCATCTACTATAGTGAGTTTTTTATTGTACTTACTCAACAATTTGTAGCCCTTCTTCTTGTCTATGTTTTCCATGTTCTAAGATGTCTACTATTGTGGAAGAAATGTAGTTTTTTGTGTCCTATAAATTCTTAGAAGTCATTTGACATGCAAATAAAATTGATTCAAGGGTCTCTATTGAAAATGCATTTGCTTTTAATTCAACAAAACCATAGCTTGAGTTATTGCACTTTATATTCCTTGCGGTAAGAGAATTTAATAGCCAATCATATTTTTGATTCAAGATAATATGTATCACTCTATTTGAAAGCAAACACAAAGTTCTCATAGATATTTCTAGTTATTTCCTCTCTCTAAAACTGTCACACATCTTAACTGAAAAGAATGTAGGAATAGTTCTTAGACTAGCACCATGCATAACCTTAAAAAATAATAATACCTCTCTCTCTCTTACACATGGTCCACATATTTTTTTAATGAACACATCTTGAATAATAAATGAAAAGGGGAAGAAGGTTCAAACCCCATTGAGGTGTAATTGTTGAAAATTTATATTGAAAATGAGATCCCCATTTGTGACCTCACCGATTTATAGCTCCTGGTCATAAACATTCACCCCTCTTTTAAAAAAAGAAAGAAAAAAAATAACAAAGCAGTAGAAATAAGAACATGTTTGTGTCCATATCCATGGCGTTCCCCATTAGTAACTATAATTATCTCATATAAGATCCAGTTCAATGATTCTATCAATACCCAATCCCATGAACATCTTTACTCTAGAAAACAAGTGAGGAAGAAATATGATTTATTATCTGAAACATTATTTGCAACATTTTTACCCTGATGAAAGCAAAAGAGTTCACCAGGGAGACCCCAAACAGTTAAAAGAGGAAGATCCAGAAGCTCTCACATATAAAACTGGCTACCAACAAACCGCTCTTAAATTGCAGAGAACAATCGAGTGAAAACTGAAGAGTTTTGACAAGCTTAAGATGAAGAAACAACATCTTGGAGTGTTTTGACGATCCCAGATAAGACAGAGCTCCAATAATTCACAAGATCCTCTTCAGATTGGCCGGGAATTGGATTCAACTCAAAACTCCATTTTACCAAACAATTCCCCTCTTTTTCTCCCTCGACCACTTGAAAAGTTGCTTGGGAACCCTGGATGCCCTCGATGTTGGTGTCGATGATGGCGTAATCATAAGAATGGTGAGCAGAGTCCAAGGAGGTGATTTTTTCCTTGGCCCAAAGAATTCCGGTAGGAGCTGAAGACGAAACATAGCGAACGCAGCCGGGGCCATTTTCTGGCGTCCCCTCTACTCTTTCGCACACTTCCAGGCCGGGGTTCCATTTTTTCATTGCACAGAAGTCGCTGGTGATCTCCCAGACAAGCTGCAGAGGAGCGGCCACAGGAACTTGGATGGAGCCCTGCCATTTTGTGCTCTCCATTCTAATTCACTGCGCAGGCGTAGCGTTGGAACCAGAGGACAGGAAAGCGAGATAAATAGAAAAAGGGGCAGGCCGAGGAATCGGGATGAGAAGATTCGTCTTCGAAACAAACAATTCATGGTGGAGCCTCCGATGCTGTTGGGAGGGATGGGCTTAGGAATTTTTTAAGTCAATAGTGGAGAGGATCTAATACCTAGTATGTTTCAATAGTTGTTCTAGTATTTGTTGATATAATGTCCAATATTTTTAATAATATTAGATCAATAGCTGTGATTTTAAAGTTGTTAGTGTTGACGATAACTATCCACAATTAAATAAAATGTATTCTTTAGAATTAAAAAACAACAAATCATGTGATGTCACATCAATTTGTTAGTAAATTAAAATCACCTGCATGCAAATGGATACTTGTCACATACAAAAGACATGCAGAACCAAAGAAGATGTTCTATAAACCTTACAGTAAAAATGCATTAAGAGAATCAAATATTACAAAAAGATCAATTCTTATGAAGGAGATCGAGAAGAGATCGAGAAGAGATCGATCCTTATGAAGGAAATCAAAAAATTCTAAAAGGGAAACCCTAAATGAAACCCTAGTGTGCACACTTAATAATTAATCAATTATTAATGTGCCTAAGTTTAGTTTAAGTAACTAAAGGAATAAGTGACTCAATTAATTAAGCATAATAACTTATTATTATTAATGTGTTTAAGTTTAGTTTAAGTGATATGATTAATTAAGCATAATAACTTATTACTCTAACACCTCCCCTTAAGATGAACTTAGGAAGAAGTTAAAACACTAGAAGAAGATGCATGAAAGCAAAGATGGGTCCCGGCAACTAGGCCTAATCAGGTACCCATTTACAGATGCAAGAATGAGGTAGAGAAAGAAAAACCCAGTGGGACAAAACCCCCCTACAATGAGATGATTGTTGTAGAGAAGCATTAGAAGAACTCTGTAGAGTAACATTGAAACCTGATACTGGCAAGCAAGGAAAGATTCTTCTGTTTACTACTGAAACCGGATGAGAGTCACTGATTAACTCAAAGAATCATGATAAAGCAACAGCAGACCCGATGCCACAGAACACTCGAAAACTCCAAACGGGAATAACTCTGGAATCTATGAAGCAGCAAGCAATTATTGAAAGATATATTACTGAAAATGAAGTGCAAAGATGCAAGATGCACCCTCCCAACTGCCAAAACATCCAAGTAATCTCCAAACAACCCATCGGGCCAAATCTGGACTAAACGATCAACCTGTGATAGATACAAAAAAAGTGCATGGACAACAACATAGAGCTCCTTTATACCTTTCCAATGCCGTGAAGATAGCGAAAATCAGAGATCGTGGCAAAAAATTATGAGCTCGGAAGTCCAAAAATAACATCTGATTTCAAATAAAAATAAATGTAGATAAACAGTAAAATACTAAAAAATAAACAGCACCACTAGAAAGTGCTCGGAATCAACTTTCCGGTGATATCTCGTTTGCCCGATTTCGATACCGTATGCCTAAGTTATGACCAAAGGAAAAAAGCTGCTCTTTTAGGGAAAATTAGGGCTAGGAGGGGCAAAGAGGGCCGTATGGCTAGGTGATGTCATGCTGACGTCAGTAGTTCATAGGCCTAAATTTGACGGCCGTCTGGCCGTTGGCGCAAAAATTCACTCCCCCTTACCGGAAATATTTTTCGGTTGTCGAGATCCTGCGTTGGATGACGAAATATTCTCTCGCGGACGGGAATATTCTCTGTCGGAATCTTCATGGGCGCCATATGCTTTTCGCAGGGAATATTCCCTGGTTGCTGCCAAAGGGCGCCGGTGATCTCCAAAAGGGCGCTGGATTTTCTTAAAGCAGCCGCTGCTGCTGTTTCCAACACTGTTGGCCGGTAAAAGGGAGCCGCCGGAATGGTTTTTATAGCTGGTGAGGGCTTCCAAAGGGTACCGCCAGTTGGAAGAGCTGTCGGCCAGTGGACCCCACGGCCTGCGCAAGGG
Source organism: Sequoia sempervirens (assembly GCA_007258455.2). Lineage (NCBI taxonomy): Eukaryota > Viridiplantae > Streptophyta > Pinopsida > Cupressales > Cupressaceae > Sequoia > Sequoia sempervirens. The sequence continues at coordinate 751,024,814 of VDFB02058242.1, read as the reverse complement.
CAGTGTAGCTTGCAGAAGGCCTGCGCAGGGTTGTACCATGTGCAGGTTTTAATAAAACCTGTTCTCTTTTTTTAAAAAAAATGTTCCTTCTTTTCTGTTTTTTTTTAATTTCATTTTTTCAAAAAAAAAGAAAAAAAAACTAATATATTTTTTTTGATTTGGTTGGATAAAAATAATTAAAAATCTTTGATTTTTTTTATCTATGGAAAATTTTGAAAAAACCAGTATGATAAACCTGATTGCTGTGCACACAAATCGAGACAAAGAGGGCCTAGATATGTACGGATCTACGTGCCCTTAAAAAAATTTTGCCTCCCATTGCAACTGCTCAAATTTGAGTAAAACGACAGGCGATCTAAGGGTTTTTGGCCACTGCGAATGCGATGGCGATGTCCATTTGAGCCCAAAGTGTCCCAAAAAATTAGCTATCCCCAAATCTTACAAAAAAGATGTCTGTGGAAACCCTTGCATTAGAAACTCACTAAAAGACCATATCTTCATATCACAAACAGGCAGCTACAGGTCTGGAGTTCTAATACCATGTTAGTAAACCAAGATCACCTGCATGCAAATGGATACCTGTCACATGCAAAAGACATGCAGAACCAAATAAGATGTTCTGTAAACCTTACAGTAAAAATGCATTAAGAGAATCAAATATTACAAAGAGATCAATCCTTATAAAGGAGATCAAGAAACCCTAAAAGGGAAACCCTAAATGAAACCCTAGTGTGCACACTTAATAATTAATCAATTATTAATGTGCCTAAGTTTAGCTTAAGTAACTAAAGGAATAAGTGACTTAATTAATTATTCAATATGATATAATTAATTAAGCATAATAACTTATTACTCTAACACAATTCACCAATAAAACATGATTTAGTGCACAAGTATCAGTCTCACTTTTTTTTTGGGCCTTTTTGGACACCTTGACAAAAAATATGCTGATGTGGCATCATATTTGATAATGTGACCTGGAAACCTTAGTTATAAACAAAGGACTTCCCAAATAAGCTAATGTAAAAATTTTGGAGTGATTTGAAATTTTCCACATAAGATTTTGAGAAGCACAAAGTTAGGGTGCTCACTTACCGGGTCCTCTCCCCTAGCTTCCCACACAATTCATGCTAACTAAATGAAACCCAACTAATTTTTTCCTTACTTCTACCATTTCTTCTTCCACCATGGCTAACTCTCTTTCCCTTCCTCTTTCTATTCAGACTTCCCTTCCTCCTCACAAACATCATTACATACCTTCCTCTATGTTCATGCCTCATTTTGTTCCTCATTCTACCTCTCTTTATGTTCCTCACATTCATCCCCATTCCATGTCTTATAATATGGTGTATCTAATTCTCATTCCCTTCCTCATTCTATTCATACTTCCCTTCTCACTTACACTTTCTATTCATACGTCTCTTTCTACTTACATACATTATTACATATCCTCCTCTATGCTCATGTCTCATTCCATTCCTTATTCTACCTCCCTTTATGTTCCTCACATTCATCCACATTCCATGTCTTATGCTCTAGTATATGCAATTCTCATTCCCTTCTCACTTACACTTTCTATTCATACTTCCCTTCCTACTTACACACATCATTACATATCCTTCTCTATGTTGATGTCTCATTCCATTCCTCATTCTACCTTTCTTTATGTTCCTCACACTCATCCCCATTCCATGTCTTATGCTATGGTGTATCTAATTCTCATTTCTTTCCTCGTTCTATTCATACTTCCCTTCTCACTTACAAGTAGGCTCTCTCTTCAAAGGATAGTGAGTCTTAAATGAAGGCCATGCAAGAGGAGATGAGAGCCTTGGATAGTTGTGATTCCTAAGATCTTGTTGGTTTTTCCAAGGGGAGAAATCTCATTGGTTGCAAGTTAGTATAAAACGAAGTTCAATGCAAATGGTTGGTTAGAGTGGTACACGACCAAATTAGTGGCCAAGGTTTACTTCTAGAGAGAGGGAGTTGATTTCAATTATTATTTTTCTCTAGTTGCTAAGTAATCTTCTATTATATTTCTTTTATCTATTGTTGTAGTTTGTGATTTTGATATTGATAAAAATGATGTTAAACCCACTTTCTTGTATGGAGATCTTTAGGAGGAGGTTTATACGTGGCAACTTGATGGTTTTGTTGTGAAAGGGAAGAAATAGTTGGTTTGCATGTTGAACTGATCATTGTATGGTCTAAAACAAATCATCCAAAATGTGGTACTAGAAGTTTGATGCTTTTGCATTGAAATTGGGTTTTGTTAGGAGCAAGGGAGATCATTATTTATAAATTAAAATTATTGATGATCAAATACTAGTCATTATCTTGTACATGGATGAAATGTGATTTATTGGTAACAACAAGGTGATGATCAGGGAGCTCAAAACTTAGTTTCCTAGCACATTTGACATGAAGGACTTGGGAACTATGAATATATTCTTGGGATGGAAATCAACAAATATTGGGTACATATAAATCCTTGATTGAGTTAGAGTAAGCATGTAGATACCATTTTGTGGCAACTTAGTATGCATGACTATAAACCATTTAATATTTCATTTCCTATTGGTACTAAACTTACTTCAGATATGTATCCTAAATCTAATGATGATTTTGATGGAATTTCTAACATACCTTATGCTAGTGTTGTTGGTAGTTTACCAAATATTATCGAAGCAGTGATAGTTTTTAGCAAGTTTATGTCTAACTCTCATTGAGAGCATTGAGATTTCATTAAGAGGGTATTTGGATATTTGAATGGAACTTATGATTAAGGTTTATATTGTCATGGTATTGATGATGTGGATAAGTCATTAGACATACAAAGATTTGTTGATGCAAATTGGGAAAGTGAATTGGATATTTGAAGGTCCACTGGTGCCTATGTTTATTTTCTATTTAGAATTGCAGTGAGATGAATGAGTAAAATTCAGCCCATGGTTGCTTTGTCTACCATAGAAGTAGACTAAACGGGCACAACACATGCCTATAAGGAGGCAATTTGGTTATAGAGGTTAGGTACAAGTATTGGTTTTGATTGCAAGATTGCTAAAATCAGATGTGAGAATCCAAGTGTTATTTGTTTGACCAAAAATTCCATGTATCATGCTTATACTAAGCATGTTGATGTACAATATCACTTTGTATGAGAAAGAGAATGGCAAGGTCTTGTTAGAGAAGGTTGATGTACTCTAAATAATATTGTAGATTTTCTTATAAAGCTAGTGACTATGGATAAGTTCCCTTGGTGTAAGAAGGCCATGTGGATTGATACTTGTACTTAGTTGTATTTACTTTATCTATGGATGTGTTTATAATATATAATGCCAAGTAAGAGAATTTTAGAATTAAGATGTCATTTACCTTGGAATGGTATAACAATTTGAAACTTATTCATGGAATGCATAATAAATGAGATAAAACCATTTAAATAAATATAAACTTTTTTTACATAATTTTTATTATTTTTATATTTAAGATTTTATTTCATAGATATGATGCTAGGTGAGTTCATGAGAGTTTGATCCATGAGAGTTTGATCCTATATGCATATCTGAAACATGTTTGGATAAAAACATATTACAAGACTTTTAACAAGTTGGAAAGATATGACTTCTCATAAGCATTTGTCTAGAAAAGTTTGTCCCCAGAGCAAAGTCTCAATATACAATTAGTGCAACTAGGTTGAGTTGCATCTTTTATAGTGAATTTTTTATTGTATTTTATCAACAATTTGTAGCCCTTCTTATTGTCTATGTTTTCCATATTCTAAGATGTCTACTATTATGGAAGAAATCTAGTTTTTTTTTTTTGCATCTTATAAATTCTTGGAGGTCATTTGACATGCAAATAAAATTGATTCAAAAGACCTCTATTAAGATTGTATTTACTTTTAATTTAACAAAATCATAACTTAAGTTTGTGCACTTTATATTGTGATAAGAAAATTTGACAGTCAATCATATTCTTGATTCAAGATAATATGTATAACTCTATTTGAAAGAGAACACAAAATTCTCGTAGATATTTCTAGCTATTTCCCCTCTCTAAAATTGTCACACCTCTAAACTGATAGGAATGTAGGAATAGTCTAGGAATAGTTCTTAGACTAGCACCATGCATAATCTTAAAAAAACAAGACCCCTCTCTCTGTTACACATGGTCCACAGATTTTTTAAATAAACACATCTTTAAATGGCCGACTAAATGAAACCTAACTGTAATTAAACGAAACCCAAGAGTAATAAAGAAGGAGAAATAAGAGCCTGTCCGTGTCCATATCCATGGCGTTCCCCCATTAATAACTATAATTATCTCATATCAGAACCAGTTCAATGATTCTATCAACACCCAACCCCATGATTGCTCTAACTTCTTCACTCTCAGAAAACAAGTGAGGAAGAAATATGATTTATAATCTGAAACATTTTTTGCAACATTTTTGCCTTGATGAAGGCAAGAGACTTCACCAGAGAGACACCAAACACTAGAAAGAGGTAGATCCACAAGATCTTACCTATAAAACTGACTACCAACAAACCGCTCTTAAATTGCAGAGAACAATCAAGTAAAAACTAACGAGTTTTGACAAGCTTAAGATGAAGAAACAACATCTTGGAGTGTTTTGACGATCCCAGATAAGAAAGAGCTCCAATAATTCACAAGATCCTCTTCAGATTGGCCGGGAATTGGATTCAACTCAAAACTCCATTTTACCAAACAATTCCCCTCTTTTTCTCCCTCGACCACTTGAAAAGTTGCTTGGTAACCCTGGAAGCCCTCGATGTTGGTGTCGACGATGGCGTAATCATAAGAATGGTGAGCAGAGTCCAAGGAGGTGATTTTTTCCTTGGCCCAAAGAATTCCGGTTGGACCTGGAGACGAAACATAGCGAACGCAGCCGGGGCCGTTCTCTGGCGTCCCCTCTACTCTTTCGCACACTTCCAGGCCGGGGTGCCATTTTTTCATTGCACAGAAGTCGCTGGTGATCTCCCAGACAAGCTGCAGAGGAGCGGCCACAGGAACTTGGATGGAGCCCTGCCATTTTGTGCTCTCCATTCTAATTCACTGCGCAGGCGTAGCGTTGGAACCAGAGGACAGGAAAGCGAGATAAATAGAATAAGGAGCAGGTCGAGGAATCGGGGTGAGAAGATTCGTCTTCGAAACAAACAATTCATGGCGGAGCCCCCGATGCTGTTGGGAGGGATGGGCTTGGAATTTTTTAAGTCAATAGTTTCCCACACAATTCATGCCAACTAAATGAAACCCAACTAATTTTGTCCTTACTTCGACTATTTCTTCTTCTACCATAGCTACCTAATTCTCGTTCCCTTCCTCTTTCTATTCATACTTCCCTTCCTCTTTACATACATCATAACATATCCTCCTCTATGTTCATGCGTCATTCCGTTCCTCATTCTACCTCTCTTTATGATCCTCACATTCATCCCCATTCTATGTCTTATGTTATGGTGTATCTAATTTTCATTCCCTTGTTCTATTCATACTTCCCTTCTCACTTACACTTTCTATTCATACGTCCCTTCTTATTTATAGACATTATTACATATCCTCCTCTATATTCATGTTTCATTTCATTCCTTATTGTACCTCCCTTTTATGTTCCTCACATTCATCCACATTCCATGTCTTATGTTATGGTATATGCCTTTTGTTCTATTCATACTTCCCTTCTCACTTCCACTTTCTATTCATACTTCCCTTCCTACTTACGCACATTATTACATAACCTTCCCTATGCTGATGTCTCATTCCATTCCTCATTCTACCTCTCTTTATGTTCCTCACATTCATCCCCATTCCATGTCTTATGCTATAGTGCATCTAATTATCATTCCTTGCCTTGTTCTATGCATACTTCCCTTCTCACTTACAAACGTCATTATGTATCCTCCTTTATTCTCATGTCTCATTCCATTCCTCATTCTACCTCTCTTTATGTTCCTCACACTCATCCCCATACCATGTCTTATGCCATGTCTTCTGCATACACCCTTATGTTTTCCCAAACCTTGTATGTTACCATTCCTTCCTTTACTATATATGCACTCATTCAAAAGCTAGGTAAATTTGAGAGAAAAGTTGATTATTTGTCTAGGGGCAAGACACTAATGAATTTATTGAAGTGTGGCATACATCATTGTCATTTGAGGTTGCTATGTATCCTCTAATTGTTGGATTTATGAATCACTTTGAGATGTATAATGGAAAAGGTAACCTAAATACTCATTTGTGCTCTTTAACTACAACATGTTTAGACTATGTTTATGAAGATAAATTATTTCTAAGGACTTAATATATTATGCAATTGAATAATTTTTTTCATTGCCTTATGGGTCCATACATACATTTTCTAATTTGAGCAAGGCATTCTTGAAGCAATTCCAAGTTAATATAGGCATTAAGATTACTATTTTTTATTTACTTGAGTGTGCCTAAGGACCAAATGAATGTATCAATGATTATGGCATAAGATTTGGCCTTTGTGTTTAAAATTGAACCATCCCTTGCATGATTTGGAGTTGTAAAATAACTTTTCAAGGGTTGATCAAACAAATTATCAATAATGTATACCTTAACAAATTTACTTCTTTTATATATCTCTATGCACATGTGAAAATAATTGAAGCTAAGCTAATAAAAAATAATGATAATCCACTTCAAAAGCTTCTTAATACCCTTCAAAATTAAAAATGTCTACATCATATTCTAAGGGCAGTGATTACAAAACAAGAAGGAAAATGATCAAGTTGCTAATACCTGCAATATTTCTTTTTTCAAACAAACTAATCATAGAAAATTTACAAAATTATCAAAACCTTTGGACATTGTACTCCAAAGTCTATTGAGCTCATATTTGATTAATCTTCCTCCCAATCATCCATTGGATCCTAGCTAAAACACTTCCCAAGAATTATGACAAGTAAATATTTTATATTTTTATAGAAATAAGGGTCTTAATTCTTAATCTTGCATGGATTTCAAGCACGAGTTACAATCTCTTATTGATTACAGCATGATCCATGTTGAAGATGTTAGTGATGGTGGAAATCATTCAATTGCACATCCAAAAAAAATCTTGCAAACATATAACAAAACATTCCTTATTCAAGTCAATAAATGTACAAGATTGAATTGTCATGGACCATGATACTTTAGATTATTATTGTAATTGACAAGGACATACATGTGGCAATATGGATGGGGATGAAACATATAAATGGCATGCCTTCTTCCTCTAGATGTACACCATTGATTACATTTTTTATGAGAAAACATCTCTTATAACTATTATGGTCCATTGTATGTGAGTGGATCCCATGTAGCATGTTCACCTAGTTATTTTCTTATTGACCTTGCTTCAAAATTCAATGGATGCTTTGAAGAGTAGTTGTTTAATAATCATGTAAAAAAAATTGCATGTACATTAAAGGGTTTCATTAAAGGTAACAAATGGCATGTTAGTAGAGAATATGAGATGTACCAATTTAGCTTTGAATATTGGACCTAAACAAGGATTATTACTTTGTCATGTCTATTTTTTTAATGATTTCAATTTTACATGGGAGACCTTGGATAGAAGACTAGAAAACTTGGATAGAACAATGGAAAATTTTACCATCCATTTTACACCAATGTTTTAAGTTCACGCATGATGGTAAAGTAATTAAAGTTGATAGAGTTTAAACCATTATTTCATATGAGTTATTTCATATTGAAACATTTGTAAATCTTCCCAAGAAAACCCCTTATGAATGGAAGGATAATTTTCATAACACATACAAGATATATAAAGTGTTGAATGTAATGTTGTCATTGATGTCAAAGTGGTGTGGTTGTCATTCAAGTCAAAATATGTGAAAATGGAATATTAGTTGTGTTTGTTGTAGAATGTTAATGTTATCATTATTGAAAAAGGACAACATGGGAAGTTAGGGTACATATGGAATTGGTGGTTCATTTTTGTCTACTACTTTTGTAGAAGTTTGGAAGTGTTTGTGGTAGTTTTTCGAGGTTTGTTGCTCAAAAGAAGAATATGCACATTGTACTGAACTACCATTGTTCTAGGTACAATATTCTACCATTGTTAATTGTTATGGCTTATGGCTTGGAAGTTAAGTAAGACTACACATGAAGTATCCTATTCTACAGTTTCATCGAATTTGAATCATAAAGAAATAAGTTAGAAGTGATAGAGTAAAGTTTATTTTTTTTGGTTGACTTTGAATAATGTTTGAGTATTTGCACCAGTGAAGGGAAGTGTGTTAGTTGGAGGAAGCGTGTGAAGGTAAAATAGGACCAACTAAGATTATGGCAGGAAGCACGTGATGTCATCTTATACTTGTGGTAACACATTTGATTTAGGGTCAAGCCGACTACATGTTTCATATCATTTTGAATTAGGGTTTTTCCTTGGCCAACATGGCTAATTATGGATGGTGTTAAAGGGCTCTAGGTTGACATGAAATGTTATAAACATGATGGAATGGATATATACTGTGGATCATTTTTCATGGAAATATGTATGTGTAGAGAGTGTGGAGTAATTGATGAAAATGAGAAAGTGGCAGGAGTGTATAGTGTGCAATGTTAGGGTTAGAAAGGCAGATATCTAACAATTAAATGCAGATTTAATTAATAAACAGAGAAACTATTACAATCTTGTGAATAATCGTGTTTTTTCATCATATTGTAATACCCATCCGAACCCTTTTTTAACAAGCTTAGAAGCTTCCAGATTTTGGGTTCTACAAAATCGGATTTTTCTTTTTTTGTTGATTTTTTCCCTTTTTCGGTGATGATGCGAAAAAGTAGGAGGAAATTTTTTCTCAGGGGTGCCGCCCCTGAACCCCCGCTTTCAGGGGTGCCACCTGGACCGCAAGGATACGGTCGGGGTGTACAATATACCATGGGCTATACAATATAGCATGATCGGTCACCACATACCAACAATCTCCCACTTGGAGACTAATCTGGCTCCACACCAACACAATCTCCCACTTGGAGACGATCTTGGACAACACTGCTGCAATTCAGCTCCCACGGAAATAAGTACTTGGACCCTGCGCTGTTATACTTAAATTCAACCTTGAAGGCCAACTGGCTGAAGAGTAGCTCAGCTTCTCCCTTGTCACCGCCTTCATAAACATATCCACTAGATTGACATCTATATGTATCTTGTCCAGTTTGACCTATCCATCCTCCAACACCGACCGAATGAAATGATATCTCAACTGTATGTGTTTTGTTTTAGAATGCAAGGAAAAATTATTTGCAAGATGTATGGCACTCTGGCTATCTGTAAACAAGTAATTTCCAGCCTGTTGTTTTCCCAACTCATCCATGAAAAGTTGCAGCCATATCATCTCCTTTGCTGCCCCTATTGCAGCAGCATACTCTGCCTCTATGGTGGATAAAGCAACCACCTTTTGCAATCGAGAAATCTAGCTCACTGTTGTCCCACCAACTATAAATACATAACATGTGGTACTCCACCTGGTATCTATATCCCTTGCCAAATCTGAGTCAACATAGCCTTTTAAATTAGTATTAGAGCCCCCAAATAATAAACAATTATTGGATGTACCTCTCAAGTACCTGAGAATCCATTTTACCCCATTCCAATGCTCAATACCAGGATGACTCAAATACCTGCTAACAACTCCTATAGCATGTGCAATATCCGGTCTCGTGCATACCATGGCATTCATTAAACTTCCTACAGCTGAAGCATATCGTACCTTGGATATTTTTTCTTCCTCCTCTTGTGTCTTTGGACACATATCCTTAGTCAATTTAACATGACTAGGCAAAGGTGTGCAGACAGCTTTTTCATTCTCCATATGAAATCTCTACAACACCTTTTCAACATAATTAGCCTGAGATAAAAACAATTGTCTACTTTTCCTATCTCTACAAATTTTCATACCAAGGATTTGCTTTGCTGCCCCCAAATCCTTCATAGCAAAAGATTTTGCTAACTATTGTTTTAGCCCACTTATGTGATCCATGTTAGACCCTGCTACAAGCATGTCATCAACATATAAACATAAAATAATGTAGATGTCATTATCCAACCTCTTAAAATAAACACAATGGTCATAATTACACCGGTTGTAGCCTTGCTCAGCCATAAAACTATCAAATTTCAAGTACCATTGCCGAGGTGCTTGCTTCAAGCCATATAAACTTTTCTTCAATCTACACACTAATTTCTCCTTACCTTTGACCTCAAATCCTTGTGGTTGTTCCATATATATTTCATCTTCCAAATCACCATGGAGAAAGGTTGTTTTAACATCAAGCTGTTCTAAATGCAAATCTTCAGCAGCCACAATACTTAAAACAATACGAATAGAAGTCATTTTAACAACTGGAGAAAAAATCTCATCAAAATCAATACCTTTTTCTGTGCAAATCCCTTTACAACTAATCTGGCTTTAATATTTTTTTACCTCCATCCTCCTCTTTAGCCTATAAACCCATTACTTTGGTAAAGCCTTTTTACCTAGACAACTTGCATAATTCCCAAGTTTTATTTTTCTGCAAGGAGTCCATTTATTCTTCCATTCCATGCTCCCATTGAACCTTGGTATCCACCTGCATAGCTTCATCATAATATTCTGGTTCACCAGCATCAGTTAACAAAATAGTATACAAAGAGGGAGAGAATCTTTTTGGAGGTCTACTTATCCTTAAAGATTGTCTAACAGGAGTTTGTGGTATTTGTTGTTGTTGTTGTTGACCAGCATGAGGAACAACTGAAACATCATTGTTTGGAATATCATCCAACACTACATAATCATTTTCTTTCTTCTCATGTTGTAGCAACAGATCTTTGTACAACACTTTCTCATTGAATATGACATCCCTGCTTCTCACAATTTTCTGATTTTCAAAATCCCAAAGCCTATAACCAAATTCATCAATGCCATATCCAACAAATACACATTTCTTTGATTTTGCATCAAGTTTGGTTCTATTTTTAGAATCTACATGTGCAAATGCTTCACAACCAAAGGTTTTGAGAAAAGAATAACTCACCTTCTTACCTTTTTATGCTTCCTCTGGAATACCACAACCCAAAGGATTAGAGGGACCTCTATTAATTAAATAAACAGCAGTGTTTATAGTCTTTTCCCACATTTTTAAAGGCATCCCAGCATGCAATCTCATAGTCCGTGCACGCTCCATTATTGTTCTATTCATGCGCTCAGCCACTCCATTTTCCTGTGGAGTCCTTGGAACCGTTTTCTGCCTACGAATACCATTAGAGGAACATTAATCTTCAAACTCTTTGCTACAATACTCACCACCATTATCAGATCTGAGACATTTTATCTTTTTACCCATCTCATTCTCAACCAAGCTTCTCCATTTTTTAAAAGTTTCAAATACATCATATTTCTGCCTAAGGAAATAAATCCAAACCTTCCTAGTTGCATCATCAATGAATGTAGCATAATACAGAGAGCCACTGAGAGAAGATACCTGAGCTAGTCCCCATACATCCATATGCACAAGCTCCAATTTCTCATCTTTTTTTGCTTCCCATCCTTGAGAAAACTTACTCTCTTTTGTTTTCCATACACACAACTTTCACAGAAATCCATATTAACACATTTTAGACCTGGTAAAACATTATTTGAATGAATTACTTTCATACCTTTGGCACTCATATGCCCAAGTCTATTATGCCACAGTGTTGATTCAGAGTCCATAGCAAGTATGATCTTTCGTGTTAAGCTGTAGCAACTGTTCTTGAACATTGATCTTTTTCGTAACAATTAAAGTAGAAGGAAAAATATGACCTGTACATAGATATAAGGTGCCTACTTTCACACCTTTTGCTACCACTAAGGCACCCTTTGTGACCTTCCAATTTTTATCACTAAATGTAACAACACAACCTTCATCATCTAGTTGCCCTGCTGAAATTAAATTTATGCTTAACTTTGGAACATGCCTTACCTCACATAGTAGCCAATGATTCCCATTATGTAACTTAATCTTGATTCTTCCCTTTCCAACAATCTGATAGGGTTCGTTATCTCCTAAATAAACCAGCCCAAAATCCTCTTGGACATAATCAATAAAATAACTTCTATGGGGGTAGCATGAAATGAAGCCCCTGAATCTAACACCCAAGAATCATCAGCATTATCAAGGGAAAGAATCAAAGCATCCTCATCAGATTTATTACTTACCACATTTTCCTCTTTGCTTCCTTCCTTTTTGTCTCCTTTATTTTTCTGAGACCAAGCAATCTTTCTTCAAATGACCCGGCTTACCACATTACCAACAATCCCTCTTGTCTCTAGATTGGGACCTTTTGTCCTTTGATTTTCCTTGTGACTTCCCACGATTTCCAAAATTGTTTCCTCTCCTTTCTTACTGCCCCTTTCTACATTCAAAACAAGCACTGATGTGGATGTTCAACCTAAGCTTTTCCTATAAGAATTTCCTCGCTCAAAATAACACCAACAACATCATCAAATTTCAATGTATTCGAACCAGAAGCGGAATTGCTAACAGCCATTACCAAGCTATTCCAGCTTTTAGGCAAAGAACACAGAATCAAAAGAGCCCTAACTTCTTCATCAAAGTTTACTTTTACAGAAGTTAATTGACCGGTGACCGTATTAAACTCATTTAAATGATCAATAACTGACCCACCTTTTACCATTTTCATATTAAATAAACACTTCATAAGAAATACCTTATTCGAAGCAGAAGGCTTTTCATATAACTTCGCCAAGGTTTCCATCAACTCTTGAGTTGTCTTTGCTTTTGTAATATTGAATGCCACCGATTGTGCCAGGCATAAACGAATATTTCCAAGAGCCTTCCTATCCAAGATCTCCCAATCCTCATCAGACATTGTTGCAGGTTTCTTGGTTTTCCCTTCCAATGGCCGCCATAAATCCTTCTAATAGAGATATTTCTCCATCTGCATCTTCCATAGCTAATAGTTCTACCCATTAAACTTCTCAACCTTCTTACCCTCGTTTTCCATTGCTCCCACTCAACCGTGAGACTCCCACTCAGCCATGAGACCTTCCTACAGACGATAATTGAAACACAACCTGCTCTGATACCACTTGTTAAGGTTAGAAAGGAAGATATCTAACAATTAAATGTAGATTTAATTAATAAATAGAGAAACTAAAACATACACAAAATAAATCATAACACAAAGAATTTAACGTGGTTCACCCAATCCGGGCTACATCCACCAAATCGCAGCCATCCAATACTTTTATTATCCAGTGTAAAACTTATTATAATCTTGTGAATAATCGCATTTTTTCATCATACTGTAATACCCATCCGAACCCCTTTTTAACAAGCTTAGAAGCTTCCAGATTTTGGGTTCTACAAAATGGGATTTTTCTTTTTTCGTTGATTTTTTCCCTTTTTCGGTGATGATGCGAAAAAGTAGGAGGAAAATTTTTCTCGGGGGCGGCCCGGCCCGACCTTGGACCCTGGCAAGGATATGTGTCGAGGTGTACAATATACCATGGGCTATACAATATAGCATGATTAGTCGCCACATACCAACATGCAAATCAACATGAGAAGTCAAGTGTGTTGAGTGAAATTGAGATGTCATCATAGGATGTGTTCGCTTGTTGATGCAGAATAGATTGAGTGAAATCATATCTATATCACTTTATGTAATATGAGGTTGAAACCTCTTAATCTAAGTTGGTTCTCAATGTCTATGATGTAGCTTTGTCATAGGGGATTGGTATCTCTTGTAGGTTGGTGCCCGCCAATCAGAATTCAAGGGGATTGGTTTATCCCTTTAAGGTTGTAATTCTTGTAGGTTGGTGCTTGCAAAATTATTGTAAGTTCTATATTATTTTTGTGAGGTTGAATTTGGGTAGTAGTTCCAAGAAAATTTTCTCACTGTGGTTTTTCCCTTCAAGGTTTACACGTGAATCTAGTGTTCTCTTATGTGAATGTGTTCATTACTTTCATTGTCATTGATTATGTTTTCATAAAATTATGAATGTAGTGGTTTAAAGTAGAAAGTATTAAATACTGATTCACCCCCCTCTCAATTTTTGTGTGTCTAACATAAAGAAGAATAATGGAGAGAAAAATGAAAAAGAATCAAGAGTTTATTCCACCTAATGAGCCTACAATTGTTGCATCTTCTTAAATAAGGCCAGAGAAAGAAGTAAAAAGACATACAGATCCAACCATTATCTAAATTTATTAACATATTAGATTATTTCATGCCTTCTAAGGATCAATATGAAAAAAAAGTCACATGATAAGAAAGCTACCAAAGATAAAGAAATGATAAAGCACCAACCAAAATTTCATCAAAGGGTTAATACTTCTAAATGTGTACCTAACAAAAAAGTGTAATGGTCTAAGAAAGACAAATCTATTGTTATACCCACACCAAGAATATTTTCTTTAAGATCAAAATGTCATATCATGAGGAGGAACACCTATCTGAAGATGTAGAGAGATACAATTTTTTGGGATGAGAATGACCTTTTAGGAGATCATTCTAATGCAATTGCATGAGATCTCCCTTTTTTTTACTAGATATATTTATATATCCATGTATGTGTTTATCTTTGTCTTTTCTTTCTCATAAGCACTTTAGCATTTTCTTCATATGTATTCTCACATTTTTTATATTTTCTTATGTCATACTTATTGTGCCTTTCTATTCTAATTTCACCTTCTATATTATTTTATCATATTTTGTTCCCCCCATTCGGGGGCATCTTCCTTATATTTCTTATTTCCCATTTTATACTTTCCTCATTTTAATACTATGTTTTTATCCTTACACATGTTCTCCACTATCCTACTTATTCTTGTGTGGTCTCTCACTCTTATGTTATATTATGATTTGAATTTCCCACCTTTTGGCCTCTTTATCTTTTACTTATCATGTATTACTTCTATATTATGTTATATGTGTTGTTGCTATGCACCTAATCACTATCTATTTTTTTAATTGTATGTTCTTAATGTTACATATTATGTTATTCACATGTTCATGTTGTCCCTCATGCTCATCTTATGATGTCCTATGTTATGCTCTAACTAGTGATCTTAACTTCTAGTGACACAATGTGTTATACTCCCAATATATACTTTATCTTATGGTACAATGTTCAAGTTATAATACTTATTCTTACACACTTTTTCCATTATCATGTTTATCTCACGTATTTTTCATGCTTGGATCCTTATTTTATCTCTATATTATGATGCATCTTCAATCTCATTATCACTGTTTAAAGCTTATATCACTATATTGTATGTTAATATGATCCCATCTAGCTTGTATCTCACTTTCTTATTGCTTGTTGAAATTGGGGGAAACCATGGGGGTGACATGCCTTCCCCTATGATAGATGATAATTATAAAAATTTGGTAAAGAAATAGGGGCAATGAGTTGGACTGAAAATTCTTGATGGAATTAGATACCCACTTGAGCAAAGAATAGCTATCCATTTAGGTTGAGATGGCCAACTAAAATATATATCTAGCTTGTGAACCCACTTTTCCTCATAGTGGTCAACATTAAAACACATATGGTATTATTTTCTAATCAATTATCTATTTGAATTAGAAATATGATCAATTTTTTATAATATTTAAAGTTCCCCTTTGTTTCCCCATCTCCTTCACCCCATTAAATATTACAATGGATTTAAGCTTAGAAATCCAAACCAAAACCTTAGACTTATAGCTATAATTTTTTTATGACATCCATTAACAAATCCGAATTTGACAATATAGCTATTGCATACATTTTTATGAAATTAATAGGGATTATAGAGAAGAATGCCTACTTTTCAAATATGTAGTTTTCTAGACATTAAACCTAAATTTTAAACTATTCATTAACTTACAAACACAATGCCTCAAAAAATTGAAAAGGTGTCTTTTTTTATTTCCTAATAACTTTTAATTTTTAAATCTATATTTTTTTAAATTATATGATCCCAAACTAAAACGAGTTGATATTATAGCTAATATTAGTTGATAATTTTAGCTAATTTTGGAAGATAAAGTTTAGTATAGAAGGATTTCACTAAGTATATACATGAGTTACATAAGTGCATGATGTAGTCTAGGCAAGGGGGGCCAATGAGGGACTACCCTAATCGGTAGCCTATAATCTTACCCAGAATAACATGAACCATATAATACTATTGGGATTATGGAGCCCTGCAATATGAGCATGATGTATGGATGGTTTGTGTTGGTTGTTCTATGTTTTCATTGATGTCAACATGATGATGACTATATGAGAATTCTACTTGGTTTACCAAACACTGTTCTTTGTCGGTAATGCCCTTTAGTGATGGATTAGTGTGTTGGTATTTGAGTCTGAAAATCATCGTAAGATATGATATGACTCTAATCTCTTAAGCCATGTTATCGTGACTCATTTAGACAACTATATCCTGGATCTTGAGACATTTTTGGTTGTGAGAAAAAAGTTATCTTTGATAGAGTTCAACTTTGTATTCTACTATTGTTTCTTGCTCGACATACTGTGTGGGAGACTCCGCATTTTATTAAGGTGGACATTCTTATGCTGCGGTTTTTTTGGTAGTCTCTATGTTGGTGGTATGATGGGAAATTAATGTTTTCTCAGATCCGAAAGGTGTTTTCTTTGAGAACTATTTGTTGGTTTGGAGAATTGCATTCTATTCTTGGCCAACTTAGTGCATGTAATACATTATGGAGACTAGTTGTGTTTTATGGATGTTAGTTGACTTGGTACAATGCACTACATGGATAAAATGTTTTATGGTGTCAAAAAAGAGTGTTTTGATTATTTTGTTTTCATCTAAATTAGGCTGACCTAATTGATGATTAAGATATACTTTATATATATATATATGGTGTTCTGAAGTGGAGAAAGATACATGAGAGTGAACGAGAAGAAAAGTGGGTGTGTGGAAGAAAGGTTCGAGCCTAAATGCTTTATCAGTTGTGGATTAGAGTAGATTTGTTGAGCGATTGTTG
Source organism: Sequoia sempervirens (assembly GCA_007258455.2). NCBI lineage: Eukaryota > Viridiplantae > Streptophyta > Pinopsida > Cupressales > Cupressaceae > Sequoia > Sequoia sempervirens. The sequence goes on along the minus strand of VDFB02058242.1, from coordinate 751,007,767 downwards.
TGTGAGGCAGTACTTCATATTTTGAGATTCATTGGAACTGAACCCTACACATTGAAGGTGTATCCTATCAGTTCAATCTCTTGGCAATGAGCCACTATCTTTGTATCTTAGCGGTTAGCCATCTTTTGTATTCAGGCAGTCAACCTTTTAAGGACAGCAAGTCTTGGTAGTGAGCCCTGTAATATTTTGTCTCCAGATATAATATATTGTGAGTTAACCCTCACCATGGTTTTTCACTTTTTGGGCTTTCCACAAAAATCTTGGTGTTCATGTGTACATGGTTGCATTGATTTGTTTATATGTTCTCTCTTGTTGATTCAGTCAAAATTGTGACAATGGTTAAATGGATTTTATGTGAATGGTTTTATGAAATACTAATTCACCCCCCCTCTCAATATTCTAGATGTTCAACAATTAGTATTAGAGCTTGGTTCCTTGGAAGAAGCCTAACAACTTGAGGAAGGGCCAAGAATTTGAGTAAAGAATTTTTTTCCTCCGAAAGTGGTCTCTATTGGATATTCAACAGAAATAGAAGATCTGAAGGACAGGTTGATGAAATCGAATGAGTATATTGAAAAGTTGCAAAGTAAAAGCATTGAAGCATGTGATCTATTGGTTAAGGTAGATGAAATTGTCTATGGTTTGCTGCAACAATTGGATGAAAAGAAAAGAACTGAAGAATGTTAGGAAATTGAAATTCAAAGGCAAATGGATGAATGCATAAAGCTTGAGGAAGAAGCAAAAATCTTGAGATATGATCTGGAAAAGGCAAGAAGTTTTGAAGAAAAATTTAAGATAATCTCGACAATGCTTGATGAATTGATCACTTCTCAGAGATCGACAATGGATAAGAGTGGTTTAGGGTTTGAGAAAGGTCAAAGTTCTAAAGAGAAGCAATCTATTGGTAAGAAGACTCAGTGCAGAGATGGAGAAATCAAAGATCTAAGGAATAATTCCAAAAGAACTCCTGTCAAACGACATGATGCTAAAAGGTATTTATCTTTCAATGGTGTTTGTTATTTCTGCAAGAAATTTGGTCATAAGGCAAAGGATTGCAAAAGTAAAATGAACGATTCTTTATCATTCTCCGACAAATGTCTTAAGTGCAAGAAGATCATATATAAAGTTAGTCTGTATGAAGATAAGTTGAATAAAAGAGAAAATGGAAAGAAGAATGTTGTTTGTTGTAAGTGCAACAATCTAAAACATCCTGGTAATAACTGCAGAAGAAGAAAGAATAATTATCTGGCAAAGAAGCATGATCAAATATTTGATCCAAAAGAAGCAAGAAAATAAATGAAAAAGATTTGGAGAAAATAAGGAAAGCAAGTTGAATCATCAGTCTTATCTATGCCAACCTCTGTTGCAGATACTCCCATCAATTTCTAAGTAAAGTAGTGGCTAAGGGGGAGCAATTATCAAAAAATCTAATGAACCCCCTCATCGATACTTGTGTCACATCATGACAAAAGTATATTTAATGTGGTAAAGAAATTAAGGAATTTTTCTCAGTCGCATGTGTGAAGGATAAAGTCTATAAAATTTGAAAGAATGGAGGCATACAAAATTTTGAGGTAATCTACCTACAAGTTGAAGCATTTATTGCAAAATCATTCAGAATGGAAGAAATAAATTCAGATAATTCAAGAGGCTTATGTATTTTCATAGAAGCGTGCAAAGGAAGCTTAAAGAGCAATTCAAAGTTTCAGGGTTTGAAGAAAAGAACAAGTGGATTCAAAGTAAGCTCCGGAAGCAAGATATTTATACATTTCTTGTTGACATTTATAGAGGTATTCCTATTTTCACAATCTTTCACTTTTATTGCTATGGATAATTTTGTGGATAAAGTGCAAGTTTATTTTAGAAGATATTTGAAGGATCTGTCGGAAGAGTCTGTTGGTGCATTCTCTCGCATCCCTCTGAGAGTGTTTCCTACAAAAGATATATATGCATTTGTTTACAGTAAGATAGAAGAAATGTTGTCAGTTCAATTGAGTATGCTATGGGAAAGTGAATTGGAATAGATTCATGATGCCTACAAAGTGTTAGTTGAGAAAACATTGGATGTTTGGAGGAAAGTCCCTTTGTTTGAATTTGAAAAGAAGTATATTCGAATAGTTTTAAGTAGAATTCACAATGAATCCTTATGGATTGATGAGACACATTTGATTACCAGAGAAGCTATCAAAGATGTAACTGGTTTGTGTTCCTCCAGACCAGTCCCCAAATGGAAGGCTATGGATGAGCAAGAAATAATTGAGGTTATCGGTGCAAATCTTGAAGGGAAAGAGATTGATTTGAGATCAATTGTTGATCTAGTAATAAGGTATGCTACTATAGTCATCGGTCACAAATTTTGTATCCCTAACAATGACCTCATAGTTTCTATTGTTGTTGTACGCACTATTGTTGATATGGTTAAAAGAGGTATGGATTATGACTTATGTGAATTACTTCGTATACATATTTTGAAGAATTTAAAGGAAGTCAAGAAGAGTAATAAGAATACATTTTGGTATGGCAATCTTGTTGTCTATCTTCTCTTTTAATTTTTGAGAAAGTTACCAGTAATAGGAAGGATAGAATGGTCAAATACAGTGCCTATTGCCCATCAAATCAGGAAATTCATGATAAATCTTGGTAGCTCGAATGCACAAGAGACTGCCCTTGTTGCATTCTTTAGAACATTTCAGATGAGGATGAATAGAAGGTTTAGGATTCTAGTAAGTGTTGTTGAAAGGTACTCTAGAAGCATCAATTTTCTTGTGTTTGTAGACTTTTGTCACGTGGAAGTAGTTGAATCAAGATTGGTATGGATATTTGAATTAGATTATGAAGTGTTAGAGGTTGAAGTTGATAATTATGCTAAAATTCTTTTGGAAAAGCCTAAGAATCTCAATGTAGAAGGTACCTCTGGTAGCACAACTGGAACATGGAAGAAAAGGAAGTGTTGTTAAGCAAGAAGTTGTAGAAGGAAGTGATTTTGAACATGAGCATGAAATGATAAATATTCAAAGAGCTTTGGAAGAATTGTAGAAGGTCATTCTCGGTGCTAATTTTGATTCATCTATTTCTGTTGTGGAGAATCTTAGAGGCATGATTGATTCTTTGAAGGTCTACATCTCTGGACTTGAAGTGCCTACTGGAATTAGGTCTGATGAAAGAAATTTGGAAGATATCAAGGAAAAATGTGCAAATGCACACCTTGAGTGATGAAGGAATTGGACAATGTACAAGGTTGTGAAGAAGAGGCACATTCTAACTACTTTATTTTTGCCTAGATTGGTTTGGCAGTACACTGAACATAAGAAATGAGATAAGGATTCGTGAATCCCGAATGAGCACTCAGGCATATGCATATAGGTTAGCAAAAGATAGAGATAATCAGAGGTGGTCCTGCATTGTACAGCTTCATGATAAATTCTTTTCACTGCAGAATCAAAGGATATAAGTTATCAATAATTTTGTGGCACTTAGAGACATGATTAAACTCAGGCACACTTTTGTTTCTAGTGCTCTTGGTTGTATTAGTGAATTATCAAAGATTAATCTTAGTCTCAATACTCTAGCAGATGGTATAGAGTCCTTAAATAAACTTGAGATATTACACAAGACTCTTATAAGTGCAAAAGGTTCATGGGAAGAATGAAAAGCATCATGGAAGTTCATCCTGGAGAGTCTTAGAGGGTCTTCTTCAAGTTAATTCATTTTTTTGTTCATATCTTTTTTGTTACACTTTGATATATACATATATACTAGACTCCATCCTTTTTCATTTATGTCAAAGGGGGAGAGATAGAGAGATTAAGAGTTAGAGAGATGAAGAGATAGAGGTTAACAAAGGAATTTTTGTTTTTTGTGAAGAACAGTTTTGATAAGGGAAGATTCAGAGTATTCAATTGCAATATATTGGAAAATGTTTTTTGTCATGCATGTTGCCATCAATGCCAAAGGGGGAGATTGTTGGGATTATGGATCCCTACAACATGAGCATGAAGCATGGATGGTTTTTGTTGGTTGTTCTATGTTGTCATTGATGTCAACATGATGATAACTATATGAGAAGTCAACTTGGTTTACTGGAAGTTGTTCTTTTTCGGTAATGCCCTTTTGTGATGGATCAGTGTGTTGGTATTTGAGTTCAAAAATCACCGCAAGATCTGATATGACTCTAATCTCTTAAAACATGTTATCATGACTCATTCAGACAACTATATCCTGGATCTTGAGAAGTTTTTGGTTGTGAGTAGAAATTTATCTCTAATAGAGTTCAAATTTGTATTCTACTATTGTTTCTTGCTAGGCATACTGTGTGGGAGACTCCACATTTTATTAAGGTGAACATTCTTATGTTGTGGTTTTGTTGGTAGTCTCTATGTTGGTGGTATGGTGGTAAATTAATGTGTTCTCAGATCCATAAGGTGTTTTCTTTGAGAATTATTTGTTGTTTTGGAGAATTGTGTTCTATTCTTAGCTGACTCAGCATATGCAATACATTATGGAGACTAGTTATGTTTTATGGACGTTAACCGACTTGGGACAATGCACTACATGGATAAAATGTTTTATGGTTCCAAAAAAGAGTGTTTTGATTATTTTGTTTTCATCTAAATTAGGTCGACCTTATTGATGATTAATATATACTTGTATATATATAAGGTGTTCTGAAGTGGAGAAAGATACATGAGAGTGAGCGAGAAGAAAAGTAGGTGTGTGGAAGAAAGGTTTGAGCCTAGATGCTTTATCAATTGCGGATTAGAGCAGATTTGTTGAACGACTGTTGTGTGAGGCAGTACTTCATATTATGAGCTTCATTAGAACTGAACCCTACACATTGAAGGTGTATCCTATCAGTTTAATCTCTTGGTAGTGAGACACTATCTTTGTATCTTGGCAGTTAGCCATCTTTTCTATTCAGGCAGTGAGCCTTTTAAGGATAGTGAGTCCTAGCAGTGAGCCCTGTAATATTTTGTATTTGGATATAATATATTGTGAGTTAACCCTCATCGTGATTTTCCCTTTCTTGGTTTTCCACATAAAAATCTTATTGTTCATGTGTATGGTTGCATTTATTTGTTTCTATGTTCTCTCTTGCTAATTCAGTCAAAATTGTGATAATGGTTAAATAGATTTTATGTGAATGGTTTTATGGAATACTGATTCACCCCCCCTCTCATTATTTTAGATGTTCAACAAATACAACTAGTTTATTATTTCAAAGCAACTTTACCCTTGCAAGATACAATTGGCTAAAAACAAATCCTAACTCCTATACACACACTCAATCATGCATACTTTACCAAGTATGTCTTACAAATAAAACAACCCAACATTGTATTGTTACCCAAATCTTGTACACAAACAAGATCAAACTCTATATGTATCCTTGTAGATTTACACACTTACACACTGATGCAGGAGCATCTTTGGTTCTTGGCAATCTTGCATCAACCAAAAATATTTTCTTTCAGTTTTGTTCTTGTTCTGTTCTTTCTCACTTTCATGTTGGTGGATTTGTCATCTGTGCTCACCAAACCTTGTGGATCTTGGTTTACATCCTGTACATGTTCATTTTCCTTATTCCAATATTTGAGCGTGATTGGATCTTTTTTTGGAAAGTTATCGCTTCCGGATTTAGTGGCAGTTTCTTGAACCGGCACCAGAATAATTTCAAACCTAACAACTAATTTGATCGTTCATGGATTGTCCTCATAACTTGCAGATCTTGATGGTGTGATTTTAATTGTTCCATGGAGTGTCCCCGACCTAGATTATAGGTCTACACTTCATCCTATGCACCCGTTGATGGAGTAATTCAAATTTGA
>VDFB02058242.1:750974381-751001842 GCA_007258455.2 Sequoia sempervirens | reverse complement strand
GGGCGGAAACAAACTTGAAATTGAAACTTTCATCAAGTTTCAAGTTCAGATTCTGTCCCGAACTCGCCTCCGACAAAGGCAAGTAAGAGAGGAAAAAGGACAAGGAAGAAAAGAGAGGGAAAAACTACCCCATGAGTAAAATGTATGGCCAAAAGAAGAACAAGATGCACACGAGCGCAGAACCAGAACCGGAACCGGACCTAGAACTAAAAACAGAAACTGGAACTTTCGAAAAAGTTCCAAGTTTGGTTTTGGTCTGGTTCTGCCTCCAACGGAAACAAAGGAAAAGGGGCCCGACAAAAACAAAAAAGGTGGAGGCAGGGGTGGAACCAGATTAAAAAAAGAAACCGAAACCTTTTTGAAAAGTTCCAAGTTTGGTTTCGGTCTGGTTCCGCCTCCGATAGAGCAAGGAAAAAGGAAAGAAGAAAACAAAACAGAAAAGAGGGAAAGACCAGGCAAAACATAAACGGAAAGAAAACCCATCCCCAAGCTGAAGACCCGCGCGCTGGGCTCAACCCTCTTGGGAGCCACATTTAATCCACGTGCTGAATTATAACATCATTTTCCCCTGCATCTACACAAGAAGCAAACAAGTTAGAAAAAGTGATCCTGATGCAAGTTTTCTTCCATTTGGTCTTTGGGAACCCCTGAAAACATGGGTTACCCTGCCTGATTGAGCCCATAGGTGAAAAATGGGTAACATTTCTTGTGACCTTTGCTGGATTTTTGCCTGCTAAACATGGAGACCAGTAGCCTAGGCCTATCCATTGGGCACGGAGTCATTGGGACAACTCAGAAAAGATCAAGAGTAGCTTTGTACATAGTAGTAACGCATGTTACTCAAGAAACAGTTCACTTGGAAACTTATTGAAAACAAGAAAAACTGAAATAAACTATTTACTGTGCTGGAACAGCACTTAGGGAAATGAAAACTGCATCAAAACCTATCCTACACTAACCAGTAAGAAACTAGTTAAACAAAACCATTCGCAGGGTGATTAAAATAGCTGCCTTTTCTTCTCAATATGCAAGGGCTCTCAAGCTTAATGGCAGCTAAATAGAGATGGTATACTGAAAGATGTTTAAAATTATAATGCACTACTGCATGAAAGAGGGTAACAAGTTCACTTACCTCCTTAAACTGATCATATGCATTTGTATTCAAAGGAGGATAAGTAAATTGAACACACTCTTTGTCAACCGTAAGTACATCTTTTACGCCACTTTCAGCTATGGCTCTATGTATGAATGCTGGATTAACCATTGGCACTTTATGGAACTCCATCTAGGCTAAATCCCTAATCAAATAGCCCCTTGTAAAGACAAAAATTGAGCTCTCCTTGCTGGTTTCTCGCTCATGCACTGCTGCTTTATAGCCTAGGCTAGGAAAGTCTAACCCCTGTGACTGACTTAGTGAGAAAAAAGAAGCTTTCTCAGTAAGCCCGAGCTGTTCATGATTAGCTTCATCAAGAGGCAATAGTTCAGCACCCAAATTGGTACCAAAAGCTTCTAAATCGTTCCAAAACATATCCTCTTCAATGTCTTCTTTACTCCTCTAAACAAAAAGACCAAATTCAGGACTAATGCAGCTCTCATCTAGCTTTAACAAGGCATCAAAATTACCCTCTTTGCAAAATAGCAAGTCCCATTTAGGGACTTGTTCAACAGGATGCAAGGAATTATCTTCAACAACCTCTACAATAGTCTCACCAACTTGAATGGGTTGATCACATGCTTCCCTTTCATATGACATTAGTTCATCATCTATGTTGGAACAAAAAGCTTCTATGATATCATCTGACTCATAATTTTGCATTAAATCTAGATGAATTTTATCATTAGTTGCTCCATACTAGGCATAGATGCTATCATGCATGTGAGATCCTCATCTTCATCGAAAAATTGAGGAAGTTCATCAAACAAGTCGGCAATATTCTCTGGTCCTCCATTAACAACTGGTAAACCAGGAACCTTCAAGTTTTCTTCAGCTTGCTCAACATAACCAGGTAGTTGATCAAGCAAATAAACCAATTGTTCTTCTTTATGTGGCTTCCTTTCCAATGAAACTTGGGAATCCTCTGTTTGCAAGTGAAGATCTTCAACTTTCTGTTGTTCTACTTCCTACCTCTCCTCCTATTTGAGCTTTTCTTGCTGTAGTTAGTAACATGCTATAGCTAAATGCATTGGACTTACTTTGCTAATTCTCTCCTTGAGGAGTAAGTCATCTGGATCAATGGACTGCTCTTGAGGGATGATGGACTGATCTTGTTTAGGTACTACATTCTCTTGCATCGAATTCAATCCCTTAAAGCTTGGAATTTCAAACTAAGAAGACTTATTAAGGGAGTTAAGAGGTTGAATTTGCCTGAAGCTGGCAAACTCATACTTGGGAACCTCTTGTTCAAAAAAATTTAGCCTCCTTTCTGCCTCCTTTGTAGCCAGCTATTGGGTAAGGTTCTCTTCAAATTGCTTCCTCTGCAACTCTTCCATTAGTTGGTGCTAATAGTCAAAGTAAGCTTGAGTATTCTGCACCTGAGCAGAGAGCAGCTTCACTTGTTTTTCCTTAGTAGCTATTTCTTGTTCAAGGCCTTCCTCAAACTGGATTCTTTTTGCCACCATTTCTTGATCATAAAAGCTGACTTGCTCAACCACTTCTTGCTGATGCATAATGGTACCCTGTTGCATCTTGATATCAATCAATATCCTAGATAGGCATGCAAGCACCTTACTAATATCATTAATCTTCATATTGTGAAGACCTTGACTGAGATCCCACAACGTATGGTCAATCTATTGGAGCAAGTCCAATACACTCTGATATGGATGTGGAGGAGCAACATACTCATGATATGGAGGTTAATAGTAAGCATCTTCATAATTATTTGACATCTTTTCAGTTAAAGAGCTGGAAACTCATAATTAAATATTTATTTTGAGACATACCAAGACATGTGCCTATGAAACTAGAAGATCTGAGCTCAGAGTCGCCAGGTATGTAAAGAAAATGCCTCCAAAAGGCTGGAACTGCTGCTGCACACACCAAACAGTAGCAATAAAGTGCATAAACATGAACTGAGAAGTAGTTCACAGTCCCACCGAGCATGCCAAAAACTGTTGTCACATGAAGTTGCACCCTTGTTGAACTTGATGTTCAACGCCTCAGTGTAAGATGGGAAGACCTCTAAAGATGTGGGTTTCTTGAAAGCAGAGGTCAACCTCCGAAGAAGGTTGGCTTCCTTTGGTGTCACCTAAACTATTGATTCTTGAAGGGAAAGGGATAAGGAGTACATAAATTGAAACTAAACTAAGGTGATACATCGAAATGATAGGAACAATGAAATACTCAATTTACACTTGAATACTGAAGGTGAACATAAGATTACACATCAAATTCTGCAAGCCTTGCACTAACATCTCACAAACATGATCGATTCACACACTTTTCTGGAGAGGAAAGAAAGATTTTCACAAATCAGAATCCATGCGTGACTAAGTGAACACAATTTGTAATTTGTATAATGATACTTTTGCAAAGGAAGGCATGAAACACAAGATAAAGCTATGAAGGAATGAAAGAAATTCACAAAAATAACTTAATCATGAACCTAAAATGCACAACAGTTTGCATGAACAAGATGGAAGTTCGAACATCAACAGTGTTCAAGGTAAGCTTTATATAACATGCTCCAAGTTGAATTACAGAAACCTGCTAATTTGAGAGAGGACTGCAAAAAGGGTCACAGACTTCAGAAGAGCATACTTTCGAACTCCTTTACAAGAAGACAAAAAATGCCTTATATACAAAAGGTATGTTGGCCCCTTAGGGCTTACAAAAATATATGTCCTAGAAAAGATCTCCCATAGATCTTTTGATTGAAATAAATGCAAAACCCTGCGTGTCCATGTCGGTGTCTGTCAGTGAAGAGTTACCCTTATAGAAGCATTCAGATCTTTAGCAGCAACCACCGCATTCATTTTAGATCCTCGTGTCCTATTGAGCTACTTTGGCTGCACCTTGAATGCCCTGAGCTCACTCTGATTCACGTGGCATTCATCTAGGGTTGACATTCTCTATTTTTCCATGGCTCGCCTCAGCTCCCCCTAGTTGGTCGAGCATTTTCCACGCAGGCTTTGCAGCTAGTCAAAAGTCTTTTCAAAAGAATCACATCTTGGCGAGACACTGAAAGCATCTTGTCGATGCAATTATATCATTTAGCAACAATCGGTGTAGTACATGACACTCGATGAGAGTTCATATCGAGCTCGATCAGTCATACCGATACCACTAAGGCCATCGGCAAGACACAATTCTGTTGCTGGGATATCATGGCGAAAACTAAATGCTTAGCGAAGGCATCAGTTTCAGAGAGACCCAATACACTCTGTGAGACATTGGCCTATCGGGGAGAAGTCATAGCGGGCAGATGAAGTTATGACGATGACACCTTCACTCAGCAAGACACCTGTCGATCGGCAAGACCTCATGGTGAACAGCCAAAGTTATGTCGATCTCACAAAAAGCCATTGGCAAGACTCCATCAGATCGGGGAGACCTTACGACGAACTCCTTTCACTTCGCCAAGGCCACTCTGCAATCAACAGGACATCATAGCAAGGTCCTCATCTCTTGGCGAAGGCACTTATTTTCACTGAGACTCTTCAAACTGGCGGGGGTGAGGTCAAGACAAAACCAGAACCGGGAGTGAGGGGAAAGGGGGCGGAAGCAAAGACAGATGAATCACAGTGGGCAAGGATGCGGGACTAAGCGAGGAAAACAAAGAAAGACAAAACCAGAACCCGGAACTTCATCACGGACCTAAAACTTTCTTCAAGTTTCAGGATGGGATTCGTTTGATCCATGGCAACATACGAGAGAAAGGAAAGAGACTTATAAAAGAGACAGGGAAGATCCCTTGATCAAGCTAGGAAGAAAAGGAGGAAAGAGAAAGCGGGACCCGGGCGAAACAGAACACAAGCAGGGAACGACCCACGGAAAGTTCAGAAGTTGAGGTTAAAACCAAGTCGAAAACAAGAGAAAAAAGAAGGTCGGTCAGGCCGAGTCAATCAATTAGAACAAAAGATAAGGGTCAGAAATGACAAACCAGCGAAACCTAAGGTTTCAAGTTTGGATCAATAAACCGCCGATGAAAACAGAAGAGAACAAGAGGAAAAAGAGGAAAAATCTACCGTAAAGCAAGAATAAAGATAGAACCGTTTCCTGGAAACGCAAAATGAGAACCGGAAGCCGGACCCGGAACCGAAAGCAAAGCGGAACCTTTTTGAAAAGTTCCAAGTTTGGTTTTGATCTGGTTCCGCCTCTGACAGAACAAGGAAAAAGGAAAGAAGAAAACAAAACAGAAAAGAGGGAAAGACTAGGCAAAACATAAATGGAAAGAAAACCCACCCCCAAGTTGAAGACCCGCACGCTGGGCTCAACCCTCTTGGGAGCCACATTTAATCCACGTGCTGAATTAAAACATCATTTTCCCCTGCATCTACACAAGAAGCAAACAAGTTAGAAAAAGTGATCTTGATGCAAGTGTTCTTCCATTTGGTCTTCGGGAACCCTTCAAAACATAGGTTACCCTGCCTGATTGAGCCCATAGGTGAAAATGGGTAACAATACCACCCTAATATCTTTTAGCATCTATTTCATCCACATCACTTGAGTACAGTTGTTTGTAGCAGCAATATACTTTGCTTCAACATTAGGTAGAGAAATGGAATTCTGCTTTTTGCTCAACCAAGACACCAGCTTCTTCCCTAGGAAGAAGGAACCACCACTAGTACTCTTCCTGTCATCTACATATCCTACCCAATCTGCATCAATATATGCACTCAAAGTAAGATCATCATCCTTAGAATACCAAAGTCCAAAATCAATTGTTCCTTTCAAATATTTGAAGATTCTCTTTTACAGCAGTCACATGAGACTCTTTTGGATCAACCTGAAATCTAGCAACCATACATACAACATTCATAATGTTTGTTCTGGTCTGAGTTAAGTAGAGAAATCCACCAATCATTGACCTATATCTTGTTTGATTTTCCTTTAGAGAATCATCATTCTATGTTAACTTACATCCGGTTACCATGGGTGTACCAACAGGTTTTGAGTCATTGATGCCAAACTTCTTTAGCAGCTATCTCACATATTTGGACTGAGATATGAAAATCCCCTTATCTAACTGAGTAACTTGCAATCCTAGAAAGAACTTCATCTCTCCAATCATACTCATCTCAAATTTACTCTTCATTTCATCAACAAACTTCATACATAGATTATCAGCTCCTCCAAAAATAATGTCATCAACAAAGACCTCAATAATCAACTCTTTTTCATGATCCAACTTGAAATATAATTTTCTATCAGTAGTACCTTTATTGAATCCAAGCTTTAGTAAGTATTTGTCCAGTCTAGCATATCAGGATCTGGGGGCTTGCTTAAGTCCATATAGAGCTTTCTTCAATTCATAAAACCATGTCTTCCTTATCAGTCAGTTGAAATCCATCTGGTTGTTCAATATATACTTCTTCTAGCTCACCATTCAGAAAAGTTGACTTCACATCCATTTGATAGAATTTATAATTCTTATATGCAGCATAAGCAAGAAATAACCTTACAGCTTCAATTTTGGAACCAGGGGCAAAGTTTTCTTCAAAATCAATACCTTTCATTTGTGAATACCCTTTACATACCAGTCTTGCTTTATTCTGGACCACTTCACCTTGTTCATTCAACTTATTCTGAAATACCCATTTAGTACCAATCACATTTTTATCTTTAGGTTTTGGAACAAGTATCCATGTATCATTATTTTCAATCTAAATTAGTTCTTCCTTCATAGCTTCCATCCAATGTTCATCATTGCAAGCTTCACTGACATCTTTAGATTCAATCTTGGAAATTAGGCAATATTCTTCTGCAATTTTTCTCCTAGTTTGCACACCTTTATTCTTGTCTCCTATAATTTGATTTTCAAAATGATTTAGCTTTACATACCTTGGAACTTTAGGACTCTCTCGAGCTTTTGTTTCTTTTGTTCTCTCTTTTGCACTTGTACTTGTCTTTGCTTCTTGATTTACTTGATTTACTGGAACAAATTGAGGTTGTTTTATCATAACATATGGCACAATTTGAAGTTGATTTTGTGTCTAAGCATTCTTCCCTTGATTTTTATTATCTTCATATGAATCATATCCACAATATCTGGATGATCTAGCAGAGTCTTCATCAACTCTGACATTTGCACTCTCAACCATTTTTCTCAATCTTCTGTTATAGCACCGGTAGGCCTTGCTTTTGGTAGAGTAACCCAAAAATATTCCTTCGTCGCTTCTTGCATCAAACTTTCCTATATCCTCATCTCTCTTAATGTAGTATTTACTTCCAAAGATATTGAAATACTTAACAATAGGCTTATAACCAAACCATAGTTCAAAAGGAGTCTTACCAGAATTACCATTTACATTTACCCAGTTCGAAGTGTACACAGTAGTTCTTACAACAACACTACAATAGATGTGAGGCACATTTCCTTCAATCATCGTTGTTCTAGCAGCATCCAAAATTGTTTTGTTCTTCCTCTCTGCAACTCCATTATGTTGAGGGGTTCGGGGAGCAAATAACTATCTTTTGATTCCATGCTCTTCACAGAAAGAATTAAATTCCCTAGAGGTGAATTCACCACCTCTGTCTGACCTTAAGCATTTGATTTTTAGACCTTTCTCATTCTCTTCCATAGCTTTGAAACTTTTGAACTTTTCTAATGCTTCACATTTTTCTCTTAAAAAACCAACCCATATCATCCTAGAATAATCATCAATAAGCAAAATAAAGTACCTTTCACCATGAAGACTTCTGACTCTGGAGGGACCACAGAGATCAATATGTACCAGTTCCTGTAATCCATTTGTATGATGTTGTTTGCTCTAAAAAGAGACTCTAGTTTGTTTTCCCATCTCACACTCCTTGCAAATTGTGTTAGCCGACTTCACTAGCTTAGGTATATCTCTTACTACTTGAGTGGAACTTACTTTAACAATGTTATCAAAATTCACATGACACAGCCTCCTATGCCATAACCATCTTTCATCTACTTGAGCAATTAAACAACTTTCACTAGCAGTATTCAGGTGAAAAATATTACCTTTTGTGTATTTACCTAAAGCAATTACATTTCTAGAACTTCCAAATATCCTACATCTTCCATCTTTGAACTGAAGATCATAACCCTTTTCCACCATCTTTCCAACACTCAACAAGTTGTGCTTCAATCCTTCAACATAAAGAACATCATTAGTGTTGTGCTTACCACCAAGATAAATAGATCCTCTACCATGAATCACACCAGCATTGTTATTGTTGAAAAATGAGGTGTTTTCTTAGCTTAATACTCTGTAAAACTTTAATATTGCTGATCTAAGTAAGTCTTTTCTTTGTTACATATATTCTTTGTGGGTGATTATCTTGATTAATCCATTTTACTATTGTAGAATGTAGAGAGAATTTGATAGAAGAAGTAGACAGGATATTAAAAAGATCACACAAGAGGTACCATGGAGAAACCCTTTCGGGAAAAAAATCCACCAAGAATTATTCTATTATTCAAACTCTGAATTACAATAGCTCCAATTTTTGCTTGAGAATGCTTCTTCTATCTTTACCAATCTTCTTCACACCTGCAATAACAACTATAAAAACTCTATTCAGCTTGAATGAGATATAGAGACAATATGCAACCTTGTAATCTCCAAATGGTGATAATTACAATGCACAAGCTCAATCCCTTGGAAAGGTACACCATATTCCATCAAGTTGAGTTATTTAGTGAAGACTAAAGCTTACAACATGTGCTTCATGAATTTGGGTGTCCTAAACCAAAGCTAAGCAACTTCTCCTTCACTTCTCGTGATAATTCCAAAGCTCTTCCTCAAAGTTGGCGCTCTTAAGTAAAGCTACTTAATTGAGCCTTCAAAAATATCTTATCATGCATGAGAGGTAATTCCAATAAAGCATCTTGGGTGCCCAAGTTGGCTTCAAGTGCTTTATAGTTAACTGAAACATTTACTCAACACCATTCCCAAAGAATGGTCATCCCTTGTTAACTGGAGGTGGTCCCTGTTATTTGTCATACAACTCAATGTTATTTAGCCATGCATTACAAGTTAACTGAAGCTAACTACATGCAACTCAAAATAACCAACATACATGCAACATGCACTTGAATGCAACTGAAGATAACTAAACTGAACTAAACTAAACTAAACTAAACTAAACTAAACTAAATTGATTCTGAACTAAATTGAACTTAAATGAATTTCAAGCATGCAAACATCAAATCCTAACTCCTAGGATCTTTACATGCATTCAGAAGTGTTAACTGTTATTTCGTATAGTTAACTGGACACAAGGTGAGTTTCACCTTACCATGTGTGCACCCACATGCTCCTATTATTTAGGAATAACTACAAATGTCAGTTTCATGATTTATTTCATCCAAATAATTAATCTCATCCTAATCTTAGTATTGTTGAACACATTCCAAGAATATAGGAGATACATGAAATAATTAATGTTTAGGATTTGCAATTAAATGGCATCCTTATTTCCATTAAAGCACTTCCAACCATCATACTTAGACTTTACAAATTTGCTTTTGTCACCAGCCATATGATGTTAGCATCTACTATCTATAACCTACCCATCCTTCTCTTCAATTTTGGATGCAAGATATTTCTCAACTTTAGTAGATTCAATAGCCACAAGACTATTTTCATTGATAGCAATGAAAACCCAATCATCTTCATTTCCCATTATCTTTATCAAACTCATCATCGCTACTCCTTCAAAGATAGTAACATTTCTTATAGAATCTTGTGACTTGTTAGGCTTAGATCTAGGAACTCTTTTCAGACACCTGATGCAAAATGACCTATTTTTACCGCAAGAAAAACTTTTGATAGGAAACTTCATTTATACTTACCTTGTCCTCTTCTTTCTTCGGCTACAATCAAAGCTTCCAAATCTTTTTTATCTCTTCTTTTCTTCATCTTCAAGTTGTTTCATTTCTTCCTCATACTTGAATGTCTTTCTAGAAGACTCCCCCTTGATCATATATTTGCTTGTTCTTCTCAATACAAGAGGCCTTAAATGTAGTTTCAGCCTTTGGGAACATTCTCACCAAATTCACTCTCAATTCAAAGGCAACAAGTTTACCAATCGTATCTCTTGTCATATTTTTCAATGATCCTGTTTCTACAAAATAGCATGAGCCTTTGCTTTGTAAGAGGGGGAAAATGATCCTGTTAATTTTAGCTACAATTTTCTTCCTCTTCTAGGTACCACCGCACATCTAATACCCATCACTAGTTCATTTATTTATCTGCATAAAAGAAGAAATATTTTCATCTTCACCCATCTTCAAATTTTCATACTTTCCTCTCAAACTCTGTAGCTTATCCATCTTCACATGTACATCTCCTTCATACAAATTTTTCCAACTTCATCCAAATTTCATGAACTATCTTTAGACCTATCACATTTTTCATTTTTGAATTTGTTAGAGCACTCAGCAAAGCTTCCATAGCCCTAACATTATTCTCAACCTCTTTAATCTCATCAGCAATGGAAGGACCATTCTGAGGAATAACATATGTATTCTTAGTAATCTTCCAGTAGGGTTCACCAATACACCTCAAATGACACTCCATCCTAGCTTTCCATAGTGAGTAGTATGTTCCATTGAATCTAGGAATGTCCTTCTTGTATGATTCCATCTCAAATCACCTCAAGCTTTTAAACTTCTTCAGAGGAACCTGCTCTTATACCAATTGTTGGCAAAACAAGGACAAACAACTAAGAGGGGGGGTGAATCAGTTGTCATAGAATATTTAAACTTTTCAAACTTTACTTAACTTAATCTCAGATCTAATGAATGAAAAATAGACCATAAACAATCAACACATCAAAAACATAGAGAACACCAAGATTTTTTAAGTGGAAACCCTGTTAGGGGAAAAACCACAATGGATGTTAGTCCACAATATTATACCCTATTAAAAGAATAATGAAAATAGTAAGGGGAATGCACATGCATTCAAGCACACTGCCTAGAGCTCACTACTCAAATACAATAGGGCTCACTTTCCAACAATACACATCAATACAAATTAGATCTGTATGGTATGAACCAAGAAAATAGCTTCTTCACAAGCCTGATTACAGTTCTAGTTAAGCACAAAAAACCTTCTTCACACTTCGCTCAAACTTCTTCTCACTCTTCTCTGCAATCAAATGAATAGATCAATAATCACACACTTGCACTTTCTCTGGCATATATTCACTCTTATGCACACTAACTTCACTCAAACAATCACTCTTATATATCCACAACATGGAATTACATCAACAACCTTGTCAGCCAAAAATATAAAACATATTTACAATGTTGGCACAAATTTACAAATGAATTTTCAATGTGGATCAAACACCATTGGCCAATATCATGATGAGACCCAAAACAATATCCTTGAGCATGCCAAACATTCAAATTTAAATCTTCAAGGATCCACAACACGTTATCACCATCATGTCGGCTAGGAACATGAAAACTTGAACATGCACAAGAAAAAAAAAAATATTTGACCGCGAGCACACCAATCAATGTGGACATACAACAATGATGGAGAATGATCTAAAAACATCCACAAACACCAAGAACTAATAGAGAGGTATCTACAACAACTAGAATTACACAAACTTCAATCAGGAACACTAGCAGAGACCACAGAAACACTATCAGAAAACAACATGATCAATTCTTCACGTGGACCTCTAAAACTTTCAGTAGATGAACTAGATACTCTCAACAATAAACCCTTTAGTCCACAACAATTGATCTTCAACATACAGAACAAGACACTTTCTTGACCTTCACTATTCAACTGGCAACCTGCAACTCTTCCTTTAACAATTTTCTCAATATCTTCAACATATACAACCTTCAATACAATAATGCTAATAGTGTTGACATCAATGACAACCTCATATCAACAGCACAACCACAACATCTGAAAAACTTCCAATACAACCCTACTGTAATACTTCTCTAGACTTACAAATTTTCTTTTGTCACCATTCATATGATGTGAGCATTCGCTATCAATAACCCACTCATCCTTTTCTTCAATTCAGGTTGCAAGAGCTTTCTCAACTTTAGCAGATTTAGTAGCCACCCAACCATTTTCCTTGATAGCAAGGAACACCCATTCATTTTCATTTCCATTATCTTTACTAGACTCTTCATCAATCACTCCTTCAGCATAGTAACATTTCTTTTGAAATCTAGATTTGTTAGGCTTAGTTCTAGGAACTCTTTCAGGACACCTTGATGCAAAATGACCTATTTTATTACAAGAGAAACATTTAATAGGAAACATTCCTTTATACTTACCTTGTCCTTTGCCTTCTTTCTTCACAATTAGTGCTTCCAATTCTTCTACTTCTCTTTCTTCATCTTCAAGTTGTTTCATTTCTTCCTCATACTTGAATGACTTCCTGGAACACTCTCCCATATCATATCTTTGCTTGTTTCTTCCGAATACAGTAGCCTTAAATGCAGATCCAGTCTTGGGAACAAATTCACCAAATTTACTAATCAATGTATCTCTTGTCACATTTGTCACTGATCTGATTTCTTCAATAGCATGACCCTTTTCTTTGTAAGAGGGAGGCAATGATCTAAGCACTTTAGCTACAATTTCTTCCTCTTCCAGGGTACCACCAACACATCTAATACCCATCACTAGGTCATTTACTTTTTGCATAAAATAAGAAATATTTTCATCTTCACCCATCTTCAAATTTTCATACTTGCCTTTCAAACTTTGTAGCTTAGCCATCTTCACATGTGCATCTCCTTCATACAAAGTTTCCAGCTTCATCCAAATTTCATGAGTTGTCTTCAGACCCATCACATTTTTCATTTCTGAATCTATCAGAGCACTCAACAAAGCTTCAATAGCCCTAATGTTATTCTCAGCCTCTTTAATTTCATCAGGACTGGAAGGACCATTTTGAGGAATAACATATCTATTCTTTGTGATCTTCCAGAAGGGTTCACCAATACATCTCAAATGACACTCCATCATGGCTTTCCACAATGAGTAGTTCATTCCATCAAACCTAGGACTTTCCTTCTTGTATGTTTCCATCTTGGATCACCTCAAGCTTTTAAACTTCTTCAGGGGAACCTACTCTGATACCAATTGTTGGAAAAACAAGGACATACAATTGAGAGGGGGGGTGAATCAGTTGTCACAGAATATTTAAACTTTTCAAACTTTACTTCACTTAATCTCATATCTGATGAATGAACAATAAACCATGAACAATCATCACATCAGAAACATAGAGAACGCCAAGATTTTTTACGTGGAAACCCTGTTAGGGGAAAAACCACGGTGGATGTTAGTCCACAATATTATACCGTGTTAAAAGTATAATGAAAAATAATGGGAATGCACATGCATTTAGGGCACACTGCCTAGAGCTCATTGCTCAAATACAAAACGGCTCACTACCCTACACTACAAAGCAATTCAAATTAGATCCGCAGGGTATGAACTAAGAAAATAGCTTATGTAAAAGCCTGATTATAGTTCCAATTAAGTACAAAAACACTCCTTCACACTCTACTCTAACTTCTTCACACTATGCTCTACAATCGAATGATATTCGCACATACAAACACAAAGCACACTTCAATTCAAACAAACAATCACTCTTATATATCAGCACCAAGAATTACATCAACAACTTCATCATCCAAAATATAAAACATACTTACAATGTCGGCCCCAAATTTTGCAAATAAATTTTCAATGCGAATCAAACACGGTCAGCTAATATTATGATATGACCCAAAACAATATCCTCGAGCATGCCAAACATTCAAATTTAAATCTCCAAGGATCTACAACACGTTACAACCATCATGTTAGCCAAGAACATGAAAACCTGAACACACATGAGAAAAATATTTGACCAAGAGCACACCGATCAATGCGGACGTATAGTGAAGATATAGAATGATCTAGAAGCATCCACAAGCAACAAGAACTAATAGAGAAGCATTCGCAACAACTGAGATTACCATAATCACATAAACTTCAATCAGGAGAACTAACAGCAACCACAGAAACACTGTCAGAGCACAATTATCCATGACATGATTAAATCTTCACGTGGACCTCTGAAACTTCTGGTAGATGATCTAGATACTCACAACAATAAACCCTTTAGTCCACAACAGTTGATCTTCAACATCCAGAAAAAAAAACACCTTCTTGACCTACACTATTCCACTGGCAACCTGCAACTCTTCCTTCAACAATTTTCTCAATATCCTCGACATATACAGCCTTCAATACAATAATGCTAATAGTGTTGACATCAATGACAACCACATATCAGCAACACAACCATAGCATCCAACAGGGTTAGGATCACATACCACTGGTCCTACACCTAGAGGTCTCTAGTAGACTCGAACTCGCCTGAAAATGTATTGGGGAATCACTCTTTGTGCCATTCTACAGGAAGGTCAGAGCTCAAAATGATGAAAATTCTAAAGGCTAAGTGTGCAAATGAATTCAAAGTGACCCCTCGAAGGCTATTTAATCATGAAAATTAGGGTTTTTTGCCCCATTTTAGCCACTAAACTAGGGTTTTGTGCCCCCTACCCCATTTTTTCCCAACTTAGGCTCTTTTTGCATCTTTTTTCCACCTTTTGGCACATTTTTGGCATTCGGGAGCCTTTCAGGACCTATCGGGTAGCTTGTCCTCTTTTTTCAGGAGATCACCCAAAAATCCAAATTTCCATCCGATCTCTCGAGGGGGCAGTATACCAGTGTAATTCTTCTGCTGGGGCAACAGTGGGGCATTTGAAAAAATAAAAAATAAAATGAATTTTGATCTTGGAAAGGTTATTCTTTGAACCGACGCGCAGGTACATTACTTCAAAGAGGGGGAAAATGTAGACACATAAATTATACTGATTGATATTGTGCACCTAATTCTGATTTACTAACATCAGTTCTAACTAAATCACCTTCCTTAGTAACCATTTAATTGAATAACCCTTATTTAATGAAATTCATCATATTTCATCTTTTAATTAAATAAATCCACTTTATTTGATTAAATCATTATCTTCTATTAATTAAATAAATCATTTTTTTTAATTAATCCTAATGTTCCTCTTTTGATTAAATAAATCACTTTATTTTTGATTAAATCATATTTCATTTCCTTTAAATTAAATAAACTAACCTTTATTTGATTTAATTCTAACATCATCCCTCTTTAATTAAATAAATCAAACTTTCTTTAATTAAAACTAATATTCATATTCCTCTCATTTTGATTTAAATAAATCTAAAAATCTAAGTCAAAGTGTCAAATCAGACTAATCTCCACCTAAGTTAATCAAATCCTCATTAACACTAACTCTAATCCATCAAATCCTCTCGATTTTGCAACTTGCACACATAAACCAATTTAATTGATTTATTAATTCCTCCTTTTCATTCAAATATGGCATCAAGTTGGAATATTCCTCCAAATTTGAAAACTCCCTCCCAAAAGGACTTGTCCATCCAACAAGGCATTAAAGGCCTCTTACATCTCCTTTTTCTTGAGCCAAGTGGCATTAACTCTTCTTTCATCTCCCTCCAACATGTCACTTCTCCAATTTCAAATTTCCACCTAATTGCATTTATTTGCATATTGATCAAAATGTGCTCCACCTCTCTCCACTAGCATGTTGACAAGTGGAACAATGCAATTGGCTCATGTTTAGTCCCACATTCTTCATATTTTGCATTCCTCTATCCTTCTCTTCTATAAATAGAAGGCTCTTTTACTAATTTGGGATCCACAACTTGAAGCAAAGTCATTATCTACAGGTTTTTGAGCAAAGTGCATCCATCTTTATCCAATTTTTCATATTTTTCATCCACCATAGCTAGGTTATTGAAAATTTCATCAAGGAGCACCATTGTTCATCATCAAAGCTTGCAAGGAATTGGGAAAGGGCTATTTTCCACATCAAAATAGCACCAATTCCCCCATGGGATTGAGGGTTTGAGCATTTGAATAGGATTTAGATTGCTTTTACTTGATTTCTTTACTTGATTTCTTGTTCATTATGCTTCAAATGAATCTCATGGGGAATGATAGTTTAGATGTGTATAATTGACTAACATTGTGTTGTTTGCTCATGTTTGTGCAAGTCTAGAGCTACCATTCACAATCATCAACCTCGTACTATATCAAACCATGTGAAGAAGACAGATGAAGAAAAAATGAAAATAAAAAAATGGGTCAATATGGAAAGGAGGCCTAAATGCCTCCAACACTTTGCACCATCCCCAATTGTCGAAAATCAATACAAGACAAAGAGAAGAATGATGTGACAAATAGAAGAAGTTTTACAACACAAGAACACTCCTATATCTAAGCACCTACGAGGGTGACAAGGGTCATCCATGAATATATAAAACAAGCATGGGGGAACACAATACACACATACACAATCTAATCTACAAATAAAGAAGAGGCACCCCCTAGTCCTCATCAATGAGGAGGTCATCATTATCCCAATCTAGATCACTATAAGGGGAGGTAGAACAATCTTGCAAGGGCAGAATATCAAGAGGGGTACCCTTCGACCCTCCTGCAACAAGAGCCAAGGAAGAAGGCCCCTCAATGTCTTCTCCACTCAATTCCTGTGAGGTGAATGTCCGCGATTTCACAAAAAAAATTGATAGGGCTAGGACCTTGTCCATAGAGTTAAACATGCATTTCATAGGAGTGCCATGCGTCAACTCAATGGGCAAGGGAGGCGGCACCCGAGATCCACTGCTAAGCTCACCAAATGATTTTGGAGCAGTGAAAAACTTTAGGAACATCTAGGCTTCCTCCATCACTAGGAAGACACAAGCCAATGTAGAACCACCCTTCGGACCCCCATTACTCGCAAGGTCATCCTCCATCTTCTACTTCATCAGAGGATGTGAAATCCTCATAGATGAAGTAGAGGACACAGAGGAAGAGGGGAAAACTACGGTGGACACCACTGAGGTATTTAGCATGTCCATGGGTTTTAAAAATGGTGGGATGTTCGAAAGGGACATCAAAAGAGGAGGCTCAATTGAAAGAGCATTGAATACCTACACCCTCTTCGGGTGAGGATCATTCACGCTCACAAGGGGAGCCAAAACCAATACTGAGGCCAAGGGAACTAAAGTAGAGATGACAAAAGGGGAGGACATAGCAAAAGATGTTGAAGCAAGAGCTACTGGCTCCTCTTCCTTCTTCTGCAAGGCGGCCTGCTCAGCAACCAAATATTTCTTTCAATGCTTGCGCTCACGCACAAGGAAATTTCTATGACTCTGAGAGCTAGAGCTGCAACCTGAGAAGGGATGGAAGACTCCTATTCAACTATCGAAGTATCCATCCCAATAATTTAAGGTGGAGGGAGGGACTCTAGGATGGGAACAGGAGGAAGAGACAGAGAAGATGATGGAACAACAGTAGGAGGAGCAAGCTTGAGTGCATTAGCAATGGGCCTCTTCCCATTCACTACCTTATAGGTAGGAGCAATAGGAGGTTGTGAAGGTTGAGACATAGAGGATGCTCCATGGGGACCCTTCCCCTTACCATACAAAGTGAACTGAGGCATCGTGGGTAAGATGGGAAGTTCAAATCCTAGACACTTGGGCTTTTGCCAAGCAGGCACCATTGGACTCCCCAGCAAGTGCATAGGAGTGGAAGTCGATGGTACTACAGCAAGGTGAGAGGAAGTGATAGGATGAATAGTAGAAGAAGAAGAGGAAGAGCCCAAAGCATGGGCAGGCTTTACCTTCCCCTTTTGAGAGGAAGAGGCAGCTTGTTGTTGTGTCGCAAGGTGAGTCACTTTTGGTTGTCCTTTGCCCCCGATTTTGTACTTAACATAATTCTGATAAAGTAGATCCATTCTTGGGGGACATAGATCGATTGCGGTGAGACAAAAATGATCCAAGGAATAACCCCCACATGATACCAATGGTTGATATCTAGTGCCATGCACGATATGCACAACACCTTCATGAGAGAACTTTAGACATT
Organism: Sequoia sempervirens; assembly: GCA_007258455.2. NCBI lineage: Eukaryota > Viridiplantae > Streptophyta > Pinopsida > Cupressales > Cupressaceae > Sequoia > Sequoia sempervirens. Next base: position 750,983,670 of record VDFB02058242.1, on the reverse strand, counting down.
TATGAATAACAAAAGTGATTTTGTTCATGGAAGCTAGCCAAGGAATGCCCAACTTCACCCTGAATAGATCAAATTCTAGAATAACATCAAAAGTGCTATCCACAGCCCTAGGTCCTACTAGGATGGAAAGAGTTATAGAACCATACAGAACAAGAGAGAGACCATCATGCATACGTATAGTAGTTTTTGTCTTCTCATATTCCTCCCTCTATAATTAATTTAACCACAAAGTCTCTTCTATAATAACATTCTCGACTTGCAAGGTTGACTAGGACTCCTGTCACAATGTTTCCATTGAGGTAAGCAAGAATGTATAGAGGAGAGGGTTTTTTATTCATGGGTAAGTCCTGCGAGGTGCAAGTCACATCTAGCGAGCCAGTCGCAGGATGAGGGGGGAGTAGGAGTGAACAAGACCACATTCACGTACGTTGAGGCCTTAGGAGAAGCATCAAAAGGATCAATCATTAAGTTTGCAGAGTGTGACGAAAATGGGTACGTATAAATCTACAACTCACTATTCACCGTAGCCACTGACTTATTCATATTTTGCTTCTTTCCATCAAGATGGATCATACCATCATCGATATGATCCTGTATCTCATGATGCAAGTGCATGCAATGTTCAGTATCATGCCTATGAACATGATGGTACTGGTAGAACGTGTTTCCATTGTACGAATCAGGATAAGACTCCTTCAAAGCTTGAGGACTTTCTAATGTTATATCTTATCCTTCAACAACTTCTACAGGATAGAAGAATAAGACTCAAACAATTTCATAAACTGTCTATTGTGCCTAAGGCCTTGATCATTAGTTGCAACAACTACATTTTCATTAGATTTACCTTTACTTGAAATAGACACTATAGATTTTCCTTCCGAACAAGAGCATGAGGAGGATCCCCCAAACTAAACCACCATTTTTTGGTACTCTCACAATGCAACACATAGATGTGCGAAAGAAGGGTATTTCATCAAGGTGAATTTCTTTTGCCAAGCTCGCTGCAGGTTGCCTATGAATACCTTCTATATATCTAAGTCAAGTAACGAGTAAGAGATCTGTGAAAAGAGAACCTAGTATTGCGCAATGAAATTAGTGATATTCTTGTGCTCTCCCTGCTTACATTGGATGAGATCTGAGAAGATCATCTTTAGACCGATGTTATCCTAGAATTGTTAAAGAAACTGATTCACCAGTTGATCAAATGAGAATATAGAATTGTCAGGCAAGGAATAGTACTACTCTAGTATTGTATCCTTGAGAGATCGGGAGAAAATTTTGGCCATTAGAGCATCGTGGTGAAACAAATCTATACACATTGTGTTAAAAGTTGATACATGTGTCTACAGATATCCTTTACCACCATACTTTTCAAACTTGGGAATTTCCATTCCGTGAGGGAAAGGAGTGCTCAAAATTCTCACCAACAATGGACTGTGTTGGGAGAAGGGCTAAAAGATAGGTTGGGAAGAGGCCTAAGACAGATTCACCAACTAGTTTTGTATTTGACCCATATTCTGTAGGAGAGAATTCAAGATAGGGTCTGAATGTGACAAAGGTCCAGTGGAACCTCATCAGAACCAGCACCACCAAAACCTCCTCTGGAGACACCTCTAGAACCACCACCAGAACCACCACTGGGGCCACCAGCATGGCCCTTGTCGGAGCCACCACCATGGCCTCTGCTAGAGCTACCACCATGGCCTCTGCTAGAGCTAGTGTCACTACCACTATCAAAGCCACCACTACTCATTCCACCAAATTTCCCATGACTAGGGGCAGTAGGAGGGGTGAAGTTGAAACCAAGGAGTATTCCACTCACCTTGATTGTGTGGGATTTCTAAGGAGTAGAGGAAACGTTGATTGAAGGGCCCATTTCGTCCATGCATATGCACATGGTGGGTATCAAGACACCTATTTGTCTCTCATAGGAATCAACCACCATCCCTCAAGTAGCACCCGATCTAGTGTTATACAAAGATATGTATGCTTCAGTTAGATCAGTGAGGCCACGTAAGAATTCTATGCCCGTCCAATCTTTTCCTAACATATACCTCACCTTGTTAACAAGCCTAGCAGCTCTTGCCATATTTGGTGCTTTCTCCAAATGATTCTCAAATTCTAACAACCTCTTGTCTAATGCCAAAAGGTTTTTTGTAGGAATGTGCATAGCATCATCCTCATCCATAGACAAAGTTGTAGGGGATGCTGGAGGAGTGGGTACACGAGTGGTCTCGTCAATGAAACTCATCTTGTATGTCGAAACCTCCTCTTCAGAAAAATGACTAGCAGTAGAGCCTATGGTAAAACCAATGGTAAAGCCAAAAGTGACCATCTTTTCTATATGTAAGTGTCGCACACTTCTCCTGACTGTAAGAAAGCAAAGGTCTGGAATCACTTTCCTAATGACAATTCTAAGAAGAGAATGAAGATTTAAGGTTCAAATTCAATTACAGCTCATTAAAGATGCACATTACTAGGAAACAAATAAGAAAAAATTTCACAACACAAAATAGACACCAGATTAACATGGGAGAAACCTTTCAGGAGAAAAACCCACCACACCAAGCAAAAGTCACTTTGTATTACAGTAAACAATGTTCACATACAGAGTTACATACTCATTCTTCCAGAGATGTCAATTCACAATGTCAATATAGGCAACATTAAAAAAATTCCTGATCAATCACGTTCTCTCTCTCACACACAACTCAACTCCAAAACACTATTTCAATGCATTACACATTATAGCATTTTCCTTCTAAGAGAATTCAGCATTCGATCTGCATCACCAAACCCATACTCAGAAACATACCAATTTGGTTTCCATTCGCAACAGCAAACAAACCATTAATTAGCAATTACCATATTGGTCCAACAGTTGCCAAGTCATCCAGTCAACATCCTTCGTCTAGCCAAACACATCCAAACATCCATTGCAGCACTATCGGGATGTCTAAGAGACTTTCCACAAAGTCTCAGCGAGCTCACCATGTCTCATTGACATTGTTCCACCAACCTTGCACTGGCATGTCGAAGAAACATGACTCAATGTCCTAGCGACACCACCCAGGTCTCTCCGACATAGTCATGGTACAGTGATATGTCTACCACACAACTACCATGCTAGACCAAGTATCACTACAGGGTGGCAGTATACATTGCACTACCGCTAGATAGCTAGAAGGCTTCTGTGGGATGGCGGTATACACCGCAAGCTCGCACCTCTCTCACAATCACCTAGCGGTATAGTGGTACAAGCATAAAAGAAACACTTATGCAATTCTGAGTTGATTGGTGATAGAACCAGGGTTATACCAGTGAGTTTGAGACACATTTTCTTAACAATCTCCCACATGATGAAGAACTCACTGAACCCTCTTCAATACATGAAGTCACTGAATATTCTAGATGCCAAGGCCCATCAAATTTGCACACCATCTAAACTTATTTGTGCTCACTGGCTTTGTCAATGCATCAACAACATTCTTCAGAGTATCAACCTTTTCCAAATAGACCTTTCCATCCTCCACTATATCACGTACAAAGTGGTACTACACATCAATATGTTTCATCATGGCATGGAAAGTTGTATTTTTTGCTAGACAAATGGCACTCTGACTGTCATAGTAAATAATAATCTACCCTGCATCAAAACCAATATCAGAACATAATCTCCTAAGCCAAATGGCTTCCTTACAGGCATGAGTTGTTGCCATGTACTCAACCTCTGTAGTGGATAAAGTGACTACAGCTTGTCGCTTGCTCATCCAATTAACTACACCACCATTCCTCATGAAAATATATCCATTGGTGGACCTTCTACTATCAATGTCCCCTGCCCAATCAAAATCCACATATCCACGAATGCTCACTAAATTCTTAGATCCAGTAGAGTGACCTTTACAACACAAGGCATACTCTGATGTACCCTTTAAGTATCTTAATACTCTTTTTACAACATCCTAATGCGACCTTCCTTGATTAGCCATAAACTGACTAAGTACTTCCACTGCTTGGGCAATGTTCGGCCTAGTACAAACCATTGCATACATTAAACTTCCAACTAAACTTACATAAGGCACTCTGGTCATGTACATCTTAGTAGGATACTTTGGACAATCTTCAACAGATAGCTTCATTCCCTGCAAAACTAGAACAACTAGCTACTTGCAATTAGTCATACCAAATCTCTCCAGAACAGTGTTAATATACTTACTCTGGCTGAGCCAAATATTTTTGCTCTTTTTGTCCCTGGTTATTTCCATTCCCAAAATATACCTTGTTGCACCAAGACCTTCATTTCAAACTTTGCAGACAACTGAGATTTTAAATCAAAAATCATAGACTTACTATTCCCTATGAACAACATATCATCAACATAAAGTGCAATAATAAGAACCTGATCATTTTTAGTTTTGAAGTACACACAATGATATTTTTTCAATCGTACAAAACCTAGTGACAAAACAAATGTGTCAAATTTCTAGTACCACATTCTAGGTGATTGTTTCAAACCATATAGAGATTTCTTTAACTTGCAAACCAGATTTTCTTTATCTTTTTCCACAAATTGCTCAAGCTGAGACATATAAACTTCTTCTTCAAGATCACCATGAATAAATGTTGTCTTCACATCCATCTCTTCAATCTCCAAGTCATATGTTGTTGCAAGTGACAAGAAATCTGATAGATGTCAGCTTGGCTACATGAGAAAAAATTTCTCCATAATCAATTCCCTCTACTTGGGAATAACCCTTCACAACCAACCCCGCTCTATACTTTTCAACACTGCCATCCAAATCGATTCTATTTTTAAATACCCATTTATAGCCAACAGCTTTCCTACCTTCAGGCAAGGGCATCAAACTCCAAGTTGTGTTCTTCTTTATTGATGTCATTTCTACATTCATGGCTTCCAACCAAGAGTTTGAATCAGGCATTCCAATTTCCTCTTTAACAGTCCTAGGCTCATCAATGCTAGTGATTAAAGCACAGGCACAAGTAGAATCTAACATAGAGAACCCATACCTATCAGGTTGCTTCTTCTCACGTGTAGACCTCCTCACTGACTGAGGATGAGGTTGTGATTCTTCTTCAAAACTCTCAGAGCTTCTCGAACTCTCCTTAGTTTTAGGTACACTATCAATGTGTTGTTTTCCTCTCTTTCTGGAGTTAGAGGTATTTCAACATCATTTTCCTCTTTATCTTATTTCATCCCTGACTGCAAATCCACTAAAGAAGGTTTTAGCTCCCGAAAGATTACACTTCTGCTGTGTACAATATTTTCAGTCACAGGATTCCAAAGCTTGTATCCTTTCACACCAATGTCATAGCCAATGAAGATACACTTAACAGATTTTTTCTCCAATTTAGATCTCTTCTCATCTAGCACATAAACATATGCTTTTCAACCAAAGACGTGAATATGTCTCACAGAGGGCTTCTTACTAGACCAAGCTTCCATAGGTGTTTTGTCAACAAGTAACATGTTGTAGCCACAGCCTCAGCCTAGAACTTCTACTCCACACCAGCATTGCTCAACATACTTCCTGCCTTCTCCATCAGTGTCTTGTTCAACCTTTCAGCAACTCCATTTTGTTGCAGACTGTAAGGTGTTGTTTTATGCCTCTTAATTCCATGGTCTTTGCAATACCTTTCAAAATATACATAACAAAATTCACCACCGTTATCTATCCTCAAGCATTTAATTTTTCTTCCATTCTAATTTTCAACCAAGTTCTTAAACTCTTTAAACCAACTGAACACTTCTGATTTATTTTTCAAAAAATATACAAATGCCCTCCTCGAATAATCATCAATAAAAGATGCATAATATTTTGAATTCGACAATGAAGGAACATTTACTAGACAAAAAACATCAGAGTGAATATAATCCAGAACACCAAAAGATTTGTGAGGACTAGAGTAAAAAGAAACACAGTGATGTTTACCATATATACAATGTTCACAGAATTCAAATTCCAGATTACAATCATCAAGCCCCTCAACCAGGTTTTTATTTTTCAAGGCTTTTAAACCTTTTTCACCAATGTGACCGAGCCTTTGATGCCAGAGCATAGCCTTCTCTATTGGAAGTTTAACTTCCAAATAATTTTCCCCTATAGGGACTTCAATCTCCTCTAGAGGAACAGCCTTCTGTGACTTTGTAGAGACACTGTTACATTGAACAGCACGTGCATCTAGCTTGTACAAAGTACCAATTTGAGCACCCCTATCCAACACCATCGATCCTCTAGTTATTTTACAACCATTATTTGAGAATGAGACTTGCACTCCAACATCATTCAACTTACTTACAGAAAGTAAATTCTGAGCCAAACCTGGTATATGCATTACGCCATCAATTCCCTTAATTCTTCCATCGAGAAACTGAATTCTGAATCTTCCATAGCCAACAATTTCCAAAGATGAATTGCTTGCTAAATACACCTTTCCACCATTGTATTTTTCATACTTTTTGAACCAATCTCTATGAGATTTCATGTGGAAAGATGATCTAGAATCAATCAGCTAGACATCATCTAATGCCTAAGTTGCCAAGGCTGCAATAAAGGCATCTTCTTTGCTCTAAGAAGAATCATTATCAGAAGAGTTATTCTTCTTCTTTTTCTCCTCTTTGCAATCCTTTCAAACATGACCAGGCTCCCCACAGTTCTAGCACTTCACCTTGGGCTTTCTTCCAGGAGACTAAGATCTCCCTTCTGATTTCAATTTGGACTTCTTATCCTTCTTGTTTTTTTCTTTTGATCTTCCACGAACAGCAAGAGCCTCCTTCGCCATCTAAGAATATTTCCTTCTCATTTCTTCTGACAGTAAAGAAACAACCACATATTCCATCTTGAAAGTGGTTTTCATACTCCTAATCACCATCACTAAATGATCCCAAGAATTGGGCAAAGAACACAACAAAAGCATACAGCAATCTTCATCATCAATTTTCATACTCACAAATGTTAACTAAGCAATCAACGTGTTAAATGTATTCAGATGATCAGCCACAAACGCCCCTTCCTCCATCTTCAAAGAGTACAACTTCTTCCTTAAGAATAGATTATTCACCAAGGACTTGCCCTGATAAATATCTCCAAGCTTCTTCCACAAAGAAGATGTTGATTTCTCTTCGTGAATGTTCAGGAGAACAGAGTCTGCCAAACAGAGTCTTATCAAACCTTTTGCTTTTCTGTCTATGAGGTCCCAATCTTCTTGCTTCATTCCAGAAGGTTTTGTTCCAGACATGGCAAGCCAAAGATCACGATCTACCAACAGGTATTCCATTTTGAGTTTCCACAACTCAAAATTGCTACCATTAAATTTCACAATTTCAATCTTTCTTGATGTGCTTGTCATCTTAATCTATAATCGAGATAACCAAGTTTCTACAAAACTCCCACCTCATAATTGACACAAAAAACCAACCCTACCCACAAGGATAACACAACTGGCCAGGTTTTGATACCACTTGTAAGGAAAGCAAAGGTGCGGAATCACTTTCCTAATGACAATTCTACGAAGAGAATGCAGATTTAAGGTTCAAATTCAATTACAATTCATTAAAGATGCACATTACCAAGAAACAGATAAGAAAAAATTTCACACAACACATAATAGACACCAGATTTAACGTGGGAAAACCCTTTCGGGAGAAAAACCCACCACACCAAGCAAAATTCACTTTGTATTACAATAAATAATGTTCACATACAGAGTTACAGACTCGTGTTTCTAGAGATGTCAATTCACAATCTCAACATAGGTAGCATTACAATTTTTCCTGATCAATCACATTCTCTCTCACACACACAACTCAACTCCAAAACACTATTTCAATGCATTACACATTATAGCATTTTCCTTTTGAGAGAATTCAACAATCGATCTGCATCACCAGACCCATACTCAAAAACATACCAATTCGGTTTCTATTCGCAACAGCAGACAAACCGTCAATCAACAGTTACCATATCGGGCCAACGGTTGCCAATTCATCTGGTCAACATCCTTCATCTAGCCAAACACATCCAAACATCCATTGCAGCACTATCAGGATGTCTAAGAGACTTTCCACAAAATCTCAGCGAGCTCACCATGTCTCATCAACATCGTTCCACCAACCTTGCACTAGCATGTCGAAGAGATATGACTCAATGTCCTAGTGACACCACCTAGGTCTCTCCTACACAGTCGCAGTACAATGGTATGTCTACTACACAATTAGCATGCTCGACCAAGTATCACTGCAGGGTGGCGCTATACACTACACTACCCCTAGATAGCTATACAATTTTGAGTTGATTGATGACAGAACCAAGGTTATACCAGTGAGTTTGAGACACATTTTATCAACACTGACAATGTACCTGAATGTCGTAGACTAGGTTGTGATGCTCATAAAACCTCACAACACCCAAATCTACAACGGTCGCTGAGTGTGAAGGAGAGAGTCTCAACACAAAGAAACAGATGGGAATTGTTCATGTTAGGTTCACCAAAATGTAGAGGAGGGGGACCGACCACTCAATGACTCCAGGTCACAAAGATCTGAGAGTTGAAGGTTGGCCTAATCTACCTCAACTGCACAAGTGTTTAAGGAGTTGTTTGATGTCAAGGATAGAGAACAAAGAGCACTCTCAGTTCTTCTATCACTCTGCTAACCCAAAAGTTAAGTTTGGACTAAGCGAATAGGTTTTTGGAATTTAGACTATACCTCAAACAGCTCTCTACTAGAGGATAGCCTCACAGAATAGGGATGATAGTGCGACACGTTGGCATCACACAGGTGTGCTAATGTCTATTCAGATAGAAAGTGAAAGGACACAAGTAGAATAACAAAAAACCTACTAAACAGCTTAGCTAAAGGTTTACTACGATGACGAAAGCTGGAAATAACAAAGAGACAAAGATAACATGAGGAATATTATGAAAGAGAGGAGAACAAAGGTGGTGAGAAATAAACTCACGAAACGTCTAGTTTTCTAGAAATCTCCACATAAACAGAGTTCCTACACATAGAAGAACGGGGAAAAATGTTGGGACTATTTTTTAGGCTAGCAGTAATCAAACCCCTATTTTGGTGTTTCCAGCTCCACAGACAGCCAGATAGATAGAGAAGTAGAAATGAGATAAAGAAAGTATGATGGAAAAGAAAAGAATACCAAATACTACAAGAGACACTATGCTACTCAAACCAACAATGATGTAGAAGAAAGTAAACAATACCACCCTCAACCAGAGGCACTCAAGGCCAATGAGAGAGGAATGCAAGTCT